>JANTCA010058700.1:0-16309 GCA_024741275.1 Chironex yamaguchii
AAAATGTTCTCTGTGCATGTAAAAGTCCGAAAGGTCCATTGGAGTGCCGCAATAAGCATGTGCCAAATCACTTAATCATACTCTGAGGAGTGTCAGACGAAAAAAGCTTTTAAGTATGATTTTATCGCAATGTCGCAAATTTTCAAGGCGATTTAGAAAAGAATTTCTGGAACAATAGTTTAACATTGCTATTTTAATTATCATTCATATTTCTCAGAATTACACACGAGCACAATATAAGCAAACGTGTGTCTATTTTTGCAATAGTCGGCAAATTTAGAGCCGGTGCCAACTCATATCAAATTCCTTAGATAACCACCAATGTTACATGCTCTTTACATAACTGATTTCACTTTTATTTTCTTTTTTTTTACTTATATTTACTACTTGACTAAGAAATTAGGTAACACCGTTAACCAGCTGTAGAAGGTTTATTCCAAGATCATACAGTTATGCTATATTAACTTTCTAAATTTGCGTTCATGTCAGTTGCAAAATCTCATCTGTTGGAAAAATCATAAAATCCTTTCTCGGAAGCACGGCGGGGTTTTCTCGACGTGGGCATAAACGAAGCAAGGAAATGTTAAACACTTCGGCTTGATACTAAAGGCGTAAAACATTGTCCATATCTAACGGCGCCTTACGTGATTTTTCTCGATAAAGTTCGTTAGTCCCCTCTGTTTCCTTCCCTGTCGTTTTCGGCATAGAAGGGGAAATGTCTTCATCAAAACCAAAAAGAAATCTGGGCAGTGTTGATAGTTTATTTATTCATAAATCGCTTCTTTTTACTGTCTTGTATCCGATCTCTTGTAGATGTGTCAGGAAACACGCAGAGTATTCCTACGATCTCCCAGCAACAAGTATCATAATATGTTTTCACAACGAGGCCTTATCGGTTTTACTTCGCACAGTGCACAGTGTCTTAGCAAGGACTCCATCTCACTTACTGGCAGATATTATTCTCATTGATGACTACAGTGTATATGGTTTGTATTTTGTAACCCATGACGTAATCGATCCAATATTATCTAAGTTAGTTCCCTGCTCTTTAGTGTCACCTGACTCATAAATACGTTAACCATTGGATATACTTCCCCAGTTGCAATACTATCTCTTCATCTTAAGGAACGTACATGGGGGAGATCACTTCAGAAATGGGGATGACGTTAAATGTGTGTAGAAGTAAATTGTGAGTACAGGGTACAGGATACCTCTACTTTACGATACCTCAGGATACCTTTATTATCATTTTAATAAACGTAAAGATATAATTGATACTAAATGCGATAAATACTCCATTTAAAGTCCATAAAACTTTACTTCATCTTGAGTATTTTAGAGCCACTAATTGGTAAAAAGCAAAGAACTTTACAGGGCGTTCCAAGTTGTAAAGATAAACCCTGACATAAAAGACATGCATAATGCAGAAAAGTTCTTCCGGGTTTAGGCGGATAAAGTACGAACCCCTTTGTTTTTGTTTACTCTAATGCCAGTGATTGGTGGTGCTAAGATAGACACTTGTGTCAACTCAAGTGTTGCTAATACACCACCTAGAATGTAAAGTATTGAAATTAATAATGGCAGAATGAAGTTTTACCTTAAAGCAAGACTTGCAAACGAGGCAAGTCATCAACTTTCCGCAGTTGCAATTTCAAGCGATTCCCGAGAGGATATACTTTGACTGAAAAGTCTGCTTTAACACAGAGTATATACAGCCAGTATGCTGCAGGTAGTATTGACTTTTCCTTTAAGAGAAAAGGAATATATCTTGATTAAATTTTGGTTATATATGTCGCCTTGTCTTGTTTATCCCTTTCCTGTGAGTGAGAATAGCTGTATTGGGCCGCATACTGGAATTTTCTGGGTTCCGTTATGCAAAGTAACACAGTTGACTTGGATTTTGTTATATTTTCATGCGTTACTCTTTTCTACTCACTTTCTCTAGATTCTCTTCAAGGTCCCTTAGAGAGATATTTAACAACGTTGAATGGCCTTCCCGGTGTAGATGGTAAGATACGTTTACTAAGAAACAATCAGCGCGATGGCCTGGTCAGATCACGTTTGAGAGGGGCTGACCTGGCCAGAGGGGACGTACTGACATTTCTTGATTCTCATTGCGAAGCTACAGTAGGGTGGATAGAACCTCTTCTTCAAAGAATTAAGGAAGACCGACGAAATGTTGTTTGTCCGGTTATTGAAGTCATCGATGCTGTAGATTTTTCATATAAAGGGTCAAAGTTAAGTGATGTAACACAAGTGGGTGGATTTACATGGGATTTATTTTTCACTTGGAAAGAATTGAAGCCAGAAGTAAAGAAGAAACGCAAAGATGACACGGAACCTTTGAGGTAATTTACAAGTTGTGTTCAGGTTAAATATTACTGAAGAAAATGATTTCCAGATATCTTCATCTAGCACTAATTAGGTCTACATTTAGGAATCCAGTAACGAATGACAAAGCAATTTAAGGCCCCTTTATACTTTATCGGTACGATATGAAAGAGGTATAAAATGGAGACTTGCCTTTGGTCTTCCCATTATACTATGACATTTTCGTATCTGTCATAAAATGAAAATGAATATGCACGAAACATTTCCTTGCAAACGTTTGAAAATGTTTTGTTTGATGCTGAATGCAAAAAGCTTCTATCTGTTTTATCTGAAGGAGCTTGAAAGGACTGCTTGTTTGCTGCCAGTATGCCTACTGCATTCATCATCATCATCATCATCATTATCATATGCCTAGGCACTCAGGCCCCTTGCTACCTTCACAACCCTGCACCACTTGGCTCGGTCCTGCGCTTTTCGGAATGCTGTGGCCAACGGCAGCCCAGTGTCCTTCCTCACTTGGTCATGCCATCTCATGGGCGGTCTACCTTACTACATTACTGTATTATTATTTACAATAACTCGCTACTCGTTCCATTGGCTTTGCATGCTATCATCATTTCATGTTATTGGACAGACTATCTTACTTTGAACTTGTACTGTAATCCAGAAAACCGACTGTCACGTTTATCATTTTATAGAGATCAATCCTTGGTCGATTCTTCCATGTTTGAGATAGGACACTAAAGGTTTGCTCCTAAAATTGGTTCGTAAAAGCGTAGTGCCGCTATAACGTTTCATAACATAAAATATAATTTGTAACTTCATCGCCTTTTTAAAAAACAGAACGATCCATACGACATTCTGACTGAGGATTTGTAGGTTTAAAATTCCACGGGTTGGCCGCTCTCTTCTTTTAAAGGGTAGCTAAGTTACAAGTTTTATATTTTACTCGCTGCTAGGATTCGAACCCTCTATCACTATCTTAAAGCTCAATGCCTTGGTAACATTCTATAGCAACTTTGTGGCCATGAGAGCTAAGAGTACAAATGGCAATTTCCGGGATACGAATTAGCATCTTTTGTTCCTCTAACTTTACTCGAGCAGTAATTTATCAGCATAAAGTCTTTGAACATGAAAAATGGGACTCTGTAACTGCTGGTTACAGAGGACGAAATTACAGATTTGGAACTAACAAGACAGTGTGCATTTACTAGAATGATAAAAACTGTATTATATTATGGAAGATGTTATTATAGAATTATTTCGAGAAAAGAAAATGTAATTTTTATCAAACGTAATGAGTACTTGTTTTGGTTTGAAACAGCATCACCTGCCAAATTATTTTTGAAGCCTGCTTGGCTCTAATTCAGTTGTTTGCGCTTACCGTTAAAGAACACGTGCTTAAGGTAAGTATTATACATAATACGTTTTTTGTCTTTTTCAAAAGATGCATGCAAGAAATGTTGCAATCTTTATCTTCTTTAGATCTCCAACTATGGCAGGGGGCCTGTTTTCTATTGACAAGATATATTTCTATGAGATGGGAACATATGATCGACAAATGGATATTTGGGGAGGAGAAAACTTGGAGATGTCATTTAGAGTAAGTCCTGTCAGAAATGCGTGTATTTGTGACTAGTCTAATGTTCGGATTTTTACAAGGAGATATCGTATAAAATGATACATAAAAATCTTGCAAGTAGAGTAACATCTTAATTTTTGCACTGTAACACATAAAATTGTTATCGGATGCTACAATGTTAAGCTGACATTGGTTTAGGTACATAAATTATCAATTGTAAACGTCTGTTTGATATTTACAATTTTTTTTCTTTTCCTTGTCACTTCTTTGCATTCTTTTTTCTTCCAAAAATGTTTTCCAGTGAATTTGATAGGCTTATGTTGATCTCTGGTTTTAGAATTATTCTTTCTTTCTAATTTTCTTTTTCCTATGGTAATACTAATAATATCTTATTTTGCCTCTTATAGATATTATTTTGCTATTTGTTTGTACTCCTCCTCTGTTCTTGCCAATTTTGGTTGCTTGTTTTCCTTTATATTTTTGCCATTATAGTCTTAAATCTTGTGCCTTAAGGCAGCTTGGAGTTTAAAAGTATCTTTTGCTTCAATTGGCAATTTATGCAAGTAATGTATTTTTGCAACGTATTTAGACGTTTAGTTCAAAATATGAGGTATTAAATGCTTTCCGAAATATTTTGGAAACCTACCTGAATTACTTTGCAATCCCCTTGTTGCTATCAGCCTAGCAAAAAGTGCATTAAGTAACCTTTTTCGAATGTGCATTCACTTGACTGTTGTTTAAGTACTAAATATCTGTGTTATAAATCTATGGTTACACTTGTACTATGGCACTACTCCTGCTGGTTCAATAAACGTTTTCAAATTTTAATGATCATGTCTTCAATAAGTTATGCAAGGGTTTGTTCTTTCCGTCCCATCCTTGTCTCTGTCTCCGTTTCTGCTTATCTATTTTTCCACATAGTATTTCAAAATCGTTCTTGCTAGCTTTTCTTATCTGTCTAATTTTTTTAACTATTTGCCCACTTTCCCTGAAGTTAAACATAGATTTATTTTATATCTCGTTTCATCCTTTTTATTTCTTCTTTATTCTGTGGTTGTTCATTGACTATACTTCCACCTTTTGTTCCTAAATCCATATATTCCTATCATCGTTGTTTCCGTTCTTCGCATGTGTAATGAGTATTTATCTGTTCTTCTGACTCAGCGTTCCTTGATATATTTTTACAAAACACTTGTTAGTAATTAATTCTGTATAACTTGCTTTCTTTTTATTCCTATAAAGCTCTGGATGTGTGGTGGCAATTTAGAGATAATCCCCTGCTCACGGGTCGGTCATATATTTCGCAAAGAAAATTCACCTTACAATTTTCCAAACGGAGTTTCAAAAACCCTGGCAAAGAACTTTAATCGTCTTGCAGAAGTGTGGATGGATGAATACAAAGAATTGTACTACAGGCAAGTATCTAGATTCTATAATTTTTTTGTGTTATATTGCCACTTGTTTTGCTAAACTATTCAAGATTTAGTTGAGCCAAAGTAAAAGCAAATTTAACTAAGATCGGTGTATTGGCAGGAAACCGAATTTTCAAGATAAATTTGAAAACCAAGACTGCGACGATAACATTCATCCCAGGAGGTACTAGAACATGGAAGAAAGACTTGTTTGGACAATTCAGCACTGTTTTTTCAAACCCTCAGAGCTTGACAAATCCAAAATTTAAATCAAATCGATTGCTAAGTTAACGTTTCCAAGCAAATCCTTTGCTCCATCTTCAGAACCCCCAAATAAATTAATGTGCAAAGGTGGTTTTAACACTTTTCTAACCTTTTTCTTTACATGCTTGGCCTTTCTTTTTTCGCTTCTTACGACAAACGTTTACTTGTAATAGCTAATCCAGATATGTATTTAACGTATCCGTAATTAGCATAATATCTTTTGTCAATAATTAGTAAATAAACCGCCTTCACACTGCAATTTATTTTGGGGTTCTGAAGATGGAGCAAAGCATTTGCTTCGAAACGTTAACTTAGCAATGGATTTGACTTGAATTCTGGAAATGTAACCATGCTGAGTATGTCAACTTAGCAATGGATTTGACTTAAATTTTGGAAATGTAACCATGCTGATTACGTCAACTTAGCAATGGATTTGACTTAAATTTTGGAAATGTAACCATACTGAGCATGTCAACTTAGCAATGGATTTGACTTAAATTTTGGAAATGTAACCATACTGAGTATGTCAACTTAGCAATTGATTTGACTTAAATTTTGGAAATGTAACCATACTGAGTGCATCAACTAAGCAATGGATTTGAATTAAATTTTGGATTCGTCAAGGCTCTGAAGGTTTGAAAAAAGAGTGCTGAATTGTCGAAACAAGTCTCTCTTGCATGTTCCAATACTCCCAGGGATGAGTATTATCGTCGCAAACTTGGTTTTCAAATTTAACTGAGTATTCAAACACAGTGCTGCAGTACCAGTGGGCACATGTAACCAAATGCTTCCATTATTATGGAGCAAGTGAGTATTCTTGCACGATTATCAAGCTAAAATAAAACTACGGTTTGGAATATCTGAGCTTTAAACGAAGGTGTACTCACTGAAAACAGTTTGACAATTTCGTGGAGGTCAAAAATGATCAAAATTTGGGTCCTCGTTTTCAGAAACTGTTTCCGCATAACTATACTTTTACAGACAATCATATGGTGGTTCAAAGGCTGCTACAGTACGTGACTGGTGCGTTGTTTTTCATTCTGTGTTGTTTTGTCTGGCGACCGTAAATTTATATCTTACTTTCAAAAGTATTAAGGTGATAAAGTATATATGATGGCAACTTTTCGAATTTATACGTTAGGACAGAGTCATAGTACGTGCAAAGCTGAATTAATCAGTAGAAATGATCCAAATTCATAATTATGTGTATAAGGCTCATTTTCAGTATTTCCTTAGATAGCAAGCTACGAGAGTTAATAGCTAAGATTCGAACTTCTACTGACTAATGATGAGTTATTTGCAGCATTTAGGCAATCGTATATAGATATAAACATTTGTAAGTGATTAAATCCGAAGACGCCCAAGCGATTGACAAGATAACTCGGAGATTCCTAAGCTCATGACTTTATGCTATCTGGTCAGAGAAGGATTTAGTGGTTTTAAATTGCGTTATCAACAACAGCTATAGTTTAAGATATTCTGTCATGATAGATAGAATGTTAGATACTTTTGTCATTCCAGTACGCATATGTCAGACCTAAGAGCACAAATTATTGACATCACTGTGTTGGCAGTGTGCTGCAGGATCATAAACAACCGATCCTTTTGTTCTCCTTGAGAACACTTAAAAGGTCCTTAACCTGCACACACACTGTTGATTTTTTCTGCTCTGTCTTTGACAATTTTTTTTATTTCATTTATTCAGACGAAAACCAGAGAACGATCGTAAGGTCCCAATAGGTGACCTCACTGAAAGAAAACTGTTACGGAAGAAACTAAAATGCAATACTTTTAAGTGGTATGTCGAAAATATTGTTCCAGACATGATCGGCACTGATCCTTCTCCTCCAGCTCATGGAGAGGTAAGTGACTGTATTCTTTTGTCATTGTTCTATTTGATTTTACTTAGGAGGGAATACAGGGCTTTGAAGTCATATTTAGTTGAATAGGAGCGCTGTTTTAACTGTCGTGTGCATTTCCTGACAATGCCACACTTTTGGATAGTAAGATCAGGAAGACAAAAGGGGTGAGCCAGCCAAGGAGTGTGTCGTTCAGGACAGCCTAAATCTTTGCAAAAGGGAAAAGAAAACAGCCAAGAAAGAAATGCGCATGGAAAAAATCATTTGAAAATGACTTGACATATCTCATTTAGAGATAGCAAAAGCACCAAAAGACTTGCTGTTTTTCAAATTCATCTGAGAAAGCATGTTTCTTCATGGCGCAGGAGGACCTACGTCTATGTCTGTTATGGGTGAGGTGTGGTGCAAAGTATGAGCAAGCACGTTGGATCTCGATAGACTTCTAAAACGCTGCGGTTGATGAAAGGGCAATTTCTTACTTTATTAACGATAATGATGACTATCATGAACCTCTGACGATGACGATAATGACGGTAGTGGTGGTGGTAGTGATGATGACGAGAGTAAGTTGATTAAGTATCGCTTAATTTATTATATTGTAGTACGGATTGGAGTACAAAGAGGCGCATAACAATGGGATTATAGAAAGAAGTTGCTATCCGCATGCCATAATCGAAAGTGTCTCTTTTCTTGTCACTTTATAGATAAGAAATGTTGTTAAAAATGCCTGCATTGATTCACTTGGATCTAAAGGAAATCGAGCCAACTTGAAAGTATATCCATGCCATGGAATGGGCGGGAATCAGGTGAGTTAAGTATTTAGCTATGTTGTGCTTTGCGAGGAGATAACAGCAAAATTGTCAATTTAAGTGTTGTAGATGTAAAATTATGTGAGATACCTATCGGCATAGTGTCCATTTTGCTTTGCGCTATACTTGAAAATAAGTGTCATACGTGTATTGTATAGTGTATTACGATGACTGTCAGCATAGGATTCATTTTGCTTGTCATCATAGTTGTCAACAAGGTGTTAGATGTGTGAGTATGTATTAGTAAAATAGATTTCAGCATAGGGTCCAATTGTGCATGTCGCCAAAGTTGTCAACATAGACTTGGCTCTATGAAGTCTATTGTTGTCTAAGTAGCTATTAATATTAGTAACAACATAGGCTTTACTTTGCTTATGATCATAAGTGTCATGGTGGGTATGATATGAATGTCGTCGTAGACGTGACTATTAATGCTTTTACTCGCGTTCTCACGTAAAGTATGTTATGGACACATTTTCAAGGGTTTACCAATAACTCAGGATAACTTGTTCGATTAGAGGGCTAGTGGACTGGAACGTCCTGCTTTTAGTTCCTGATCAGTCTCTGCACTAACGAATATCTGGGGACTGACAAACTTAGACTTGATCCAAGCATCCAGATTACAAGTGTGTACGTATCTTTCAGGGCTATACAACTCCACACAGACGATCGGAACATTCGTACTTAGTCATCTCTGATCGTGAACCAATACAATAATTTGTCTGTCTGTCTGTAACGTACCACAGTCAGTTTGTTTCTTTTAAAGAGCAATACATGTTGAGAGCATAGGTTAGAAAATGCTATACTTTTTGCATTAGCGCTCCTTATTTAGTTGAAATAAGTCATATTTTTACGTAGGACAAGTTTCTATATTTCTACTTATTATGATATTAAGTATGTCTTTCATGATTTCCTACGTAACTTAGAGTTTATCCACAATGTCTCTCTTTCAACGTTTTCCCGTCGCCAGTTTTTCGTGTACAGTAAAAACGGAGAGATCATATTTAATGATGAGAGTTGCCTTGACTACTCCTTTCAAAATGAAAAGGCTCGTGTGGAATTATGGGAATGTCACGGACTTGGTGGAAATCAAGAGTGGCAGCATAATGAGAGCGAGGTAAGTATTTTCATCATTTGCTGAAATTCTGAGTTGTAAATATCGTAAATTTTTATTTGCGATCCATGTTTACAAACTATTTGCAAACTTAGTTGTTTATAGATTTACTTTCAAAGCAAAAGCATACTGTTTAGTCATTGAGAGTTCAATGAGCTACGACTTGACAAGTCCTTGATTTGAAACATAATTCAGTTCGTCCAAAATGCCACAGTAAAATGCAACCCCAAATTACTTCTCCGTAAAAGGTAGTTCAGTTGAATTTTTTCAGTTGTAGTTTCCAATTAATCAAATACTTGGATTCTCTAAATGAATTTCTTTGCTTATAAAGCTATTATTTCAATGGATGGTATCACTGTAAACATACATTTGATGCCTCTTAACACAGGAACGGTAATACAATCCCATTCAGTTTGTACCCAATGCTCGCGTCGCTCTTCCTGGCTACATTGGTAGTTGTCTTTATACGATGACTCGAGAAGGCGAAGATTAAAAGCTGAATTAAAAGCTGTCATCATCCCGCTGGAAAGGTGTTCCATGGACTAAATCCATACCTCGATGGCGATATGTGAATTGGCTTCGTGGTAGAGGGCCGTTCCGTTACTGCTACCCACTTTGTGGTTTAATACAACTCTACCATCCAAGAATAAAAGTTATAAATTGAAAATTGTCAACAATGTTTCTTTGCATGCAAACCCACGACTTACCTTCTAATGCCTGCATTTAACTACAGTCTAACCTATAAGTCTTACATGTCACTTTACTGCATAATTACACGTCTACCTTCACTATTCGTAACTCTCTTTTTCAATTTGCCTTACCACTTAATGCTACTCATCTCCAGTAATTAACCATATCTAATCAGGATAGTCTTGCAATCTCTCTCTATCTCTTCCGATCTCGAAGAGTTTTGCTATAAAAAACCATGCATGAAACTTGCACCGTAGTTAAAATGAGACACGCTGGCTTAAAGAATTTTTGTGACAATCATGAATTAGTCTTGTTTATCATCTATATACAATTCTGAATGTCAGTTATGAGTAACCAGGGACTGGTCATTTATATATAATATAAATATATGCAATACTAACAGTCAAGTTGCATATGACTTGTCTTCTACTTTTTCTCTGACATGAACTTGAAATGACGTTTTTTGTAGTTATGTCGCAAGTGAATGTATGTCATTTTTATTATTTCGTAGGGTATCATAAAACACGCAATTAGTCAACAATGTTTAGATGTGGATAGGGATGGATATATCGTTGTAAAAAGCTGTAAAATAAATCGACTATCTGCTCAAAAATGGAAATTTGGACAATACAACTCTAGACTGTGGTAAACAGTCTAGTTAATAATATACACACAGTATTGGTAGCATTTCATTCAGCCATGGCATAAGCAACATCATCAAACGGCATATAGCCATTTTGTGGAATAAACAAACTATTACCAACGATATGTTTTGCGGCTGTACAAATCCTCGAAAGGCTTTGTCGCATTAGCTTCAGTGAGAAACACAATGAATGACTTATGACTTCCTCAAAGTCTTGCTTAAGGTTTTAAAGTATCTGCTGGTGAACAGATTCCTAACTGGAGAAGTCGGTTTAAATGTGATAGGAGCAAGCAACAGCCATAAAGCTGAAAAAAGACAACAAAAAATCGAGAAACGGCAATGTAATCTTCTTCCAAAACCACTTTCAAAAGAACAGACTGAGTTGTAGATTAGTACGTTGTTAGCAACACAGAAGTACCAAAATTGCCTTCAATTAGCTAGAAATTTACTGCTGATATTTCAATTTTAAGAAGGCAAGATTGCTCATTCTAAAGCGGTAATTTAATTTCATTTTTAGAAACTAAAACTATCCAACCTTCAATCATTGACCTTGATTCTATGATATAGAATTTTGAATCGACAATTCATTCCAGTTATTGGTTTCAGCGTACACAGTAATGGTAATTGTACCAACGGTTACAGTATTACAGTTACCACTTTTAAACTTGAATACATCACAACCAGTTTTTGTTAAATTGATATTATTTCAGGTAGCGAAAGGAATGCTGCAATGATAACGCTAACAGAGCAGTTTTAGATATGGCCAGTTTTTGGTATTATTGATGTACAAAGATTGTACATAACGACAATAAACATTAAGGGACGTACGCACTATTTTTGTGTATTCAGACCAGGCTGTGAATATAAACAAAGTTTATAATGTTGTTTGTTTGTAACGTAGCTACAGTCATATTTTGTTTAGCTTAGCAATGTTACGCAAGGAAATGCAGGGTTCTTGTGCTTGAAGGGGCAGGAGTGACAATACATTTATCGCTAAGTCCCAGAACTTGCTAGTTATAAAATATCATTCGTATATAGAAAAGAATATGAGATGTTTAAAATATAATATTTCTAAAATACGTTTTTGCTGAATTATTTTTAATATCGTACCCATATGTACCAAGCTCTGTTTGGTGGTTTACACTTCAAAAGTATCCCTCCAATCGTCCCTTCTAGGAGGTAGAGAAAGGAACCGGTTTCAAATGTTATGCAACGTATTCTTACCAAACGTGAAGACAGTCACAGTGACTCAGATGGCCTTGACCTGTACCTGCCATGGCACCATCTATAGCAGTGATATTTTAGTAGACTTTGTCTACCATTTTCAATGCTTTTGGAACTGCTTATGATGGCTTATGCTGCAGCATTTATAGCTTTGATATCTCTCTCCCATAAACATATTGGCCCTTCTTACGCCATTCTTACTCCCGCCACCAGCTAAATTTCGTTATCTTGGACCGCGTTTTTGTCATCGAAATTTTAAAAGATAGCTTTAAAAAGAATGTCGAGAAAAAGAAATTTTCTGAATTGCAATTTTTACTTTTAATTAGTATTTTCTTCTACCTCTTGGCGATCAGAGTCGAACTCTGTCTGAAAGTCCTCGAGTTCTTTGTAATTATCTCCATAATGATCTTCACTACCCACAAAGTGAAAGGGCACATCAATCTTTCAAACTTGTATAAGATACCACTTTGCGGATTGACTCTTAAATAGAGCGCTTGACCTTGTAATGTAGTGTTACACTTTTACAATTAGCCGTTGCAGTATTTTGATTGACATTTGTGACTGATTTATGCATTCTGGTGTCTATGTGAAATTCCATTTTGCTTTACAAATTCTTCCAACATCTATTTCAACTCAGCTTAAACGGCAAATTCGTAAAGATGATTTTTTTGGCGGGATTGAGAACTTTGTGCGAACATCATTTCGAAATAGCAACAGAAATGTCAACGTTTGTTTTGTGTACTCTGTCATCAAACAACTTAATATTACATATTCAGGCACCAATGCTCAATAAAAATTTTATACAAGGGGACTTAAAACAGCCAATTAAAAATAGCACTGCTTTAAGTAGAAAATCTGATATTTTCGGCCAATTTCAACCTCTTTAAAATACCATTACGAGCCGACGCAAAAGAGTCAATAAGGTGCATTATATTTAATCACTGGAGATGCACCGAAAATGTTGTTTAAATTCGTCATTAATCCAGATTTTCGACGTTAGCTTGACTTAATTTGATATACCAGATTCTAAATTACAATGGAACACTCTGAAAGTATTAAGCCATACAGAATTCTAAACTGTAGCATCAACTGTGTGTAAATGACCTCGTAAACCTCTAAAGATAGAAATAATCATCTCGATAAACACATTGGGACATTAACAATAAAATCTGACCAAAATAATGCATGCTTTAATCACTAAATTACTAAATCTCCTAATCTTACAAACCAATTTTAGCAACTGCTTAAAGGATTGTAAAGCAGATTGTGGAATTATTGTGGACTACAAAAAATTATTTGTTTTCACGCTGTCGTTTTGTTGGTATTTAACTTTAACTTCATGGGTCTTATGTCCAAGAGGAGAGTAATATAAAAATCCCAGTAAAACCGTTTGAAGCGTACTACTTATAACTGTTTGCCTTCATCCTCCTTTTTATTAAAACAATAATAGATGTATTTTAAACTTACAAAAAGTGGGCCCAGTAAAGGCATCGATACGTGCTTAACCTATATACAAAATTATAAGTAAGATGTAATTTCACCATTCTTTGCCAGGACATCTATGTATTTTGCTTATCGGCTGATGTGCCTTGCATGTTTGCAGATTTAGGTACCTAGAGGTGCAAATTTACGGCTTTATCAAGTGTCGTAAAATCCTTTAAGGGAAAGTCTTCGGTTACTTGAAGTATTGTTTTTCACTAAGTGGCAAAATAGGAGGAAACAAAAACAGAGAGCTTAAACGACTCCGTACTAGAAAGCTCAAAAGACTGAGGAGATTAGACGAAGAAATGGCTTTTCTGAATTCATAAATAGGGCGAATAACCAATCATTCACTGGAGAAAGTTGTAGCCGTCCACACCTATTCACAAGGTTCAGATATTTTCATTGATATTGTTTCTCGCAAAAATAAGCAAATCCTACCACAGCAGCACGGGCGTATTTGGTGACGTAAAGAATTGTTGCTTGATCGATACGTAACTAGTTCAAAGCCACGAAGATAGCAAGGCCACAGTGCCTAGTGATTGTTTTGTTATCGAACAATAGAAAAATGCATTCGTTTCCAACCCCTCTAAGATTGATCCCAATGTACAAATTATGGCAGCAAGTTATTTGCGAATCTGTCCTGACAAAACACCGAAGACTGATGTCAAGATTATTAGTTATAAGCTAATTATTTTATTGTCTTGAAACATTGTATGATTTTCATTAGTTACTTACTTTTGAGAATTTCTTTGCTTTGAATTATGGCTGACCATTTAATATCTAAAATAACTGCCTATTCAATTGGCTAGTAACAACAATTCTTAGAGGTCCTTACTATCTAAGATTTGTTGCTACTACCTATGACAGGGTTCTTCCATCCAAAGCAAGTTTCTCAGTTTATAATTTTGTAACTCCATATTTAAGAGGCTTTAAACAAAGTGAAGTATCATTAAACATCGTATGTTCAAATCGGAACCAGTTCTGAAACTGCTTATAGTCCATTTCTCTTTCGTCAATGAGGCCTTTCAGCTCTAATGCTTCGTAATCAATGTACTTTATTAATATATCATTTGGTATGGCGTGATGTGGGTACGGCCTGTGAGACAAATTAATCACTGAAAACCTGTAATTGCAAATATTATGACGAGGGGAAAGAGCTCTTGCACGGAAAACATGAATGATACCTGCAATCCACCAATTTATCTTATCGAACATTGTCGTATATGGAAGATATAAAGGCAAAGCCTCATCCTTGTAAGCAATAAAAAGCAAATCCATAAAATAGGTAATGGTTGTCCATGGCATTGCTTTTCCTGGAGAACACATTTTTTCCCAATAATGTTGTTGTATCAGTCGAGAGGAAAATCCATGCTTTTTGTACAAATTCGTTACTGCAATTGCTGGATCATTGTCTAAAAGATCCTGCTCAAGTGCTCTCCAAGCACTCTTTCCTGCTCTTATTTCTACTATACCCTCTTTATACCCCCTTGGGCTATTCAGATAATTTTCTATAGCCATAGCACTCCCAATGGATAATTTGTTCCGTTTGGAAAATTCAATAAAGTGTTCAGTGTAAAACAGCGACACGTCATCGTCCAAAAATATGTGATACTTGTATTTTATGTTTGAGATTCTAACATAATACATCAGCAAATTGCGTCCACTTGACCACGTTGTTTCATTATCGTATATGTAAGTAACATGGAACAAGGAATTTCTCTTGCATGGCCGTTGATATGAATTAACATAGACATCCAGATTTCTTCCATTCCCTAACGTTTGCTCCAGTTGAAGATGCTCTGGTAAGCATTCCTCAGTGAGAATGTAATACGCAAAACTTTTTAGCGAAATCTATAGTAGAAAACAATAACATTACTAATTAGTTTATTTGAAAAATAGCTATCTCCAATTAAGTTTACATTTACGGAATAAATTCATCAATGAAATAATCCTTGCCTTTTAAAGGGATGGATCCAGAACAAACTTGAAGGGGGGCAGCTAATAATTATAGCATTGATAAAGTTGTCAGAAAAAGGTGGCGAAAGTACGCTGTATGGAATCTTTTCCGGCCCTACCTGCAGACAGAAGGTCCCTTATTTACGTCTAAGAAGATTTTCAAAACAGTTATGTTAAAGCAGTGGTAATATAATTCGTGATTGACTGCAGGGCTCTAATTAAAGGGACGCAAAGTTTCAAAAAAAGGCCACCAAACCTGTTTTAACTTGGCAAAGGGGAACAACTGCCCCAACCTCTCCTACAGTCAGTCGCTGGCTTAATCAAGGCCCCATCAGCCAGATTAGGAGAAAGATAGTGTTGTATGTGGCACACGAAAACAGGGCATGCAAGGGGTGTCAGAGGGTCACTTTATTATTAATATTGTCACCAATTATATTACGCTATACTAAAGTAACTTCTTCAGTAAGAAGGCAGCGTTCAGTAAGTCCTGACAAACTTCAATTAATCCCAATATTTAATCTACCAATTATCCTTTTATAATTGCATTGATGGCTATAAAGATATCTTCAAACTGAAAATTATCAAGAGCATGAAAACAATTATATGCGTACTTTAATTAACAACTCATTGTTGAATCTGTAAAGGAATAAAGTGCGTAAATGTAAAACAACTTTGACCCTTAAGGTTAAGGCGACCATCCACATCAGACTTAACTTAAATCATAACAACAGGAATAGAGGCACAAACATTTCTGAAGTATGAATCTCTACCATAAGAACATCCTTACATCCTTAAAAAAATCCTTACAACAAAGACGTCATGAACGTTTCAGTAAAGAGTTTTGCATGCTGTTTCCAGAGAGCATACTTATTTTTTCAAGAAGATTATCATTTTGTGTAGTAACGGACACTAAATCATACAGGTTTTATCTTAGAAAAATGAG
>JANTCA010058711.1:0-16914 GCA_024741275.1 Chironex yamaguchii
GTGCTGTTCAGTTGATAGATATAAATTGCATGTCCCATAGACAATATGTGGACTAATGGCAGTAAAACACACCCAGTCGACTCCATAATTCGTTTTTGTCCATCGTTTCTTGAGCTTCGGGAACTTGAAATGTTCTTCCCTAAGCCTAAAGTCGAATTGGCACATTGCATTGAGCGTTGGCTGAGGTTTGTCGAGTTCAAACTCGATCGGCTCCCTCTCAATGCAACTTTTGTGGTAATGCTCCTTTATTATTACATATGAATGCTATAATGTTACTGCTCAGATAACATATATATGTAATAGAGAAATGGGTGGTGATATAGTGGTAGACGGGTCAGGGGTCCTATATCTAAGCTTAGGAAGAGGATGATAAAAGTCTTTCTAGATTTTATTTTAGATGCTCCCCTTCAAGCCAGTCTAAAATCATCACACATTTTGATAGTCATTCGCTTTCTCATGAAGGACTTACGAATGTTGAATTGTTCAGCATTACAATTGAGCTCACACAAAATACTGTCTTAAGATATTCATTAAGATACTTATCAATTTATTACTTTTCGACCGTCAACTCTTTAGATTATAAGATTATAAAGTTTCATTGCCTCCATTTCGCTTTAGTGGTTAGTCGTCAAAATACCAAACAATGTCAAGAAAGTTAGATTTACTCGCTTGTTGAGTAGTTTCCGTTTCAATATTTCCTTACTTTTATTCCCTGTCAATAGACATCACATCATCAGAGCATTAAGATGTTGGCCTCTGCTTTGTAGTTATGACCTATTAAGAAGGCTTCTTCCCTTCCTTTTTCATCCAGAGGCGAACCTTGAACAAATTATGAAGGTGGACCGCTGATAATTGAGGCGCTGAGGCATTCTCAGAAATTTGTGTTGAAATCACTGTATGCTCTTTGCGTGTGCTAAATAAAATTATGTTCATCAGGTCAATTCATCATGTTCATGCTCTTTAAATGCTTCTTAATTGCTACCAGATTTGAGCTACATGTTTCTTCTATGAAAACTTAGTATACTTGTGAATTACAGAGTGGTAGTATACAACATAAGGCAGTAATAGCACATTTTGGGGCATTCTCTCCAGCTAAGGTTAAAGAAACAACAACTTTAATCAGTTTATTATATGATTGCAATGATCAAATGCCATTTTGACTCTCCAGTGTATTGTCAATGAATATCATCCAATCATTTTCTTCTTTTCCAAGCATGGACGACTGTACATGGGGTCTCGATCATCTTTATCACTAAAGAGTATAAAGCTTTGGTACGTCAAAGTACAATTGATGGCAAGTCATGAACTGAGATTTTGAGGATTACACGAGTAGTTAAGGCAGTAATACCCATGATCACTATTCTCTATATTTAAAGCCGACTAACTTTCGAGAGCAAAAAAGGTGCACATTGAGCCACCTGATAGTACAAGGCAAGAAACAGTAGGAGATGAATAAAGTGATGTTAGTAAGAAAGAATCTAAATGCTTTGCGTCAAACCAGGAGCTATAGTTCAATTTTTTGTCATTTTACTAGCGATACAGTGCTGAAGATGATGAAAGGATTAGCTGAATTTTACGATATGCGACTGAGTACCATGTATATTGCAACCTTTTTTATATTAAACACGTATCGAAACTAGCCAGTCATAAACAAGAAAGGATAAAACAAAGAGAAAATGAAGTAATTTAGAATAACATTCGCAATCGAACGGAATATGGGTGACTGTGGCCATGTTGGCCGTCATTCCGTTGTCATGGAAATGGATTGTTGATAGTTTGCCTCGTTCTCGTCATTGTTTATTTTTGAGAAGAAAATGTTGATCGACATGCGGTTTGCTTGGAGCAACTCGTGTTTCAGTCTTCACTTAGTTTCGAACTGTCTTGGTTTGGGACAGCGATAACTTAAAAGGTAAGCGATACTAACATTTTTACTTTTTTCCATGTAAACAGAATTTGTTTTATGTGCTTAAGATAGAAATAGCCGCACCGCGGAGCTAGATCATTGACAATGATCGATACAAATGTAGTTCCGCGGCCCGGCTGAGGCTAGTGCACATATTGTTTTTACGAATTAAATCTAAACTTTCTAACTGTGCCGCCTTTTGGGAGAACGATCATTTTGCGAATTTTGGGATGTCGAGGTCTGATTATACGACAGAGGCAAAGCGTGATAGCAATGACTCTAATCGTCTCTTAGTAATGGGGGCCTACAAAATGTTTGGCGTTAACGACCAACATCAGCTATAAACAAGGCCATTAAACTGCCTCTTGCTGTATCAAACCTTCTTTAGGGCTAAGTAGAAATGTGTAGTTCAAGTATGAGTTGCTGAGACCTTAGAACTTTTGGGATACATCTAAACTTTTAAATTGACCTGAAAAGTTTATTTGTAGTAAAGCTGAGCAATTTAAATGACGCCATTAAATGCATACCACAAGAAACTACTACTATTGAATTTCAGACCCAACTGACAACATTAGTTAGTTTTACTCAATCAACTACGAATTTGATTTGATTGAGCATCAACTGAACAACCCAATATCTATTGAGCAATGAGGTTGGAGGGGGCGTCAGCTGTTGATGAAGTCTGGTTGACACACACTGTGGTTGAACTCCTGAAGGTTTGCCTGATTGTTTGTATAAGAAAAGACATCGTTTTTCTATGTGGACTTGATTAAACTACAGGATTATTTCACCACCAAAGACGAACATTTAACCAATTTACGTGTTTCGAAACCCTTTAATATTGTGTTCCAATAAATATGTACAAGAGTCCATGTCTTTTTGGTGTGATGTGGATGAAACGGCGCCGAGTTATTCCATATCGGATCAATCGCAGTGAAAATTGTGCGGCAGAAAACTTTTTGTAATAGCTTTATACTCAGAAGTACTAACTGCATAATTCTGTTAAGTTTTTTGACATTTAAGTCCGTCAAAAGTTTGCATTGAATCTGGCAAATTTCATTGAAAAAATATAATATATCTGCTTTAGTAGGTATGGGAGTCAGAGATCCATACCACCCCTCTTTTTCATATTGTCGTGCTGGTTCACGCTACCATCACCATCTTGGTACAAGGCCTGGTCTTATTTCTATCTTATAAAAAGTGCTTATGTATCTATTGTCATTTTAAGCAGGTGGCTCTCCTTTGATATAAGCAGTACAATACCAGTTGACATTTGGTGTGAATTTGAATACTTGTAAATAAAGAATCCACTTGTACCTCAATTTTATTGTATGTTGTACTCAATATTTTTCTGGCTTGATGATGTTGTGTGAAAAAGACCTGTTGAAATGTGGAAACATCTGTAAATAAGCATTTAGCATAGCTCCGGTTTTGTTAGAATGCTTTTCAGAAAATTAAACTATACACTGTGGTTTGATATCGTTAGGTTTATTGAATGGTTTGTGGACAAAATCATATTATCCAAAAATTGTAATCTATTTGGATAGAATCTATCTGATCATCCAATTTAAAATATTAGATAAAAAATGATTTTAAAGGTGTAATTAAACAGTATAGGTAAAGACATATAGATGTAAATTAAGCAAGGTAAGCATTAATTTCATTCATTGTAAATTGAAATATAAGCAAAATTTCTTTCTTGTTTTGTAGGTGCATATCATAGATCTATGTCCCTGGTAACCATTGTTATCTTCAGGACATCTGATAGATATGGGATCAACTAATCAATTCCGTGCAAAATCTTCCAACTACAACAAATTTCCTGCTTCAAGCGTTTCTCTTATTCCTGAAGGAAAAAGTAGTTATCATGATTCTTGTATTCCCAAGGAAGTCAAAGAGCGAGCTAGATCTGCCCCAGCAAGAACAAGACATCCAAGAGATTATTCTCTATGTAATCATGTCACAGAAGAATTAATTTGGAATGAACGAATAAGAAAGGAGAGGAATCTTCAGGGAAACTGGTAACTTATTAATCTTTGTAAATCTGTATTATTCCATCACGAGATTTGATAGTCGTATAACTTATTACATCATATTAGTCCCTTGTAACATAGACCTCTATCTATACAAGGCCTTAGTGATTACTACTATATTTGTTGCAGCTAGATGTAGTAAGGAATATAAATACTGTTACTAAAAGAATACGTCAGCAAGCAAAGGGCAGCAGTTGATGATCAGGGTTAAGTTATTTATTACCTTTCCTATCCTTAGCTTTATCACTCAAAGCAGTACTTCAGGTTAGCAGCATGTCATGCCTACTAATATTTTTTCACTGAGTGTAATAGTACAAGTGATGCTTCATGCACCTGACTACCAAAAGTTGCTGTCAATGTTATAAAGTGTTAACAAGTTTTAAATATCATATATGGTGTTAATGAAATTTTATTCTCCAGGGGTTGACTTTTATGGACAAAACATTTCATACTGACATTCAGGTTGCCTCTGTATCCATTGTAACAAAATGAACAATATAATACTTAATTTAAATTAATTAATGAACAATACTATATTTAATTAACAGAAATATTAGATGATGTTTATTAGCAGAGTACCACTTATTCTAGTTCCCTTGGAACTGTTCCTTCCTTCTAAAAGACAACCAGCAATGCAGCAAGTCTTTGTCATAGTTGGATCAAAAGCTCAAAGTGAATATTCTTTTATATTATATTAATTCTGTGCCATAGTTGGATTCTAGTTTATTATAACCAGTTATGCACAGGAATATATATTGCATTTTAATGTCAACATGTTCATGCACCGGTTAATAAAATTTCTGTTGCGGAGGTCTGCATAAATAAATGTTAATTGCCTGAAGTTGGTATTATTATGTTAGCTCATTTGTATTTTTTGCTAATTTTCTGCTCTTAGGGATTCAAAGTATCATTTCTTGTTAGAGTTTGACCAGCTGGTAAGTGATGTTAAAAACATAATGATACTTATTAGTGCTCATTCAAATTTGTCAGCTTTGTGCTTCACAGTTACAGTATTGTCTAACAAATCTAAATGGCTTCAGCAATTAGGTATCTGTTGGTAGCTTCAGTAACAAAAGGTACATCAAACTGACTGAAAATAGTGAAGAATGTCTGTTGCAGACAAGGTACTTGATAGCAATAAGTAAGTCACAACGCACAGACCTACTTCCAAAAGGATTGCATTTTTCTAAAGACAGTGAAAATTTAATTGAACAAATGTAAAAAAAGTTTATGGTAAGCAGATTGCAAAAGTTTTTAGCAAACAAATACCCCTTAATTGCTTTAAATTGGCAAGCAATGGTAAGCAAGATAATAACTAATGAATTTTTGTATTTTCCATGACAGGGAAACCCAAGACAAAGGAGAATACCAAACCAAAGCAATACAAGTGTTTACTCAATAAATTTTCCACAAACTGTGAATAGCCAGATTGGTCACAGAGTACGATCGGCTCCTGCCCAAAGAATGCAAAGTCTAGAACGTTCTCTTCATCAAGGAAAACGGAGAAATTCTGATCTGGTTTACTGTGACTGAAGATTTTATAGATCAGCTGACTAATGTGGCTAATAGTAGCTGAAGTGCACATTATGATATATAATATGGACATCTGTAACTATAATGTACTTAGAGTCAAAACTGTTATAATTTATTATTCATCATATTAACAAATAAAGGAAGTTAAGTTATCGGTTAAAGGAATAAATCAACAAGGTTTTTTGAAAGAAGAAGAACTGATAAAGGTGTAGATGACACAAGTTTAGATAAAAGTGGCCAGGCCATACAATTCATTAGTGGCACAGGTGCTTGCTTACCAAGCATTTATATTTGAATAGAACAACATTTTTTATCTTAGACAATATATATGGCTATATATTGTCACTCCTGTTTGAACATCTAATTTGAATAATAAAAAAAATCTATAAAATACAAGCAAATTGACATGCCTGTAGCTGGCATTGAGGTATGACACTATGCTATTTAAAGCAAGATGCCATTTAAATACATATCCTGTATTCCAACCAAGCACTACTGTTCGCACTTTGAGTGCGGACATTCCATTCTACTATCTAGCAGTGGTTATGAAAGAAAAGTTAGAAGACATTATCAGTTTGAACTGTAGTTACCAAAAGATAATTAGAGGGAAATGAAAAGGAAAACATATAAAATTTGTTCTATGTATAAATTTAAAGTTATCTTTGCCAAACTGACATGCACTGAACTAATAAGATGAGATAAAACAGTAAAAGCTTCCGGTCTGTGCATGTTGTGATCAGTTAACTGGATTCCATGTATACTATCTTCTTTTGCACAGAGAACTTTTTGTAGGACACAAATATCATTATACTTAAAACTAGTCTAGTGACATTTCTATGTATTTATCCTCTCATTTTTTGTTTCCATTTGCTTGTATTGATTGTAAGAATATGGTCTTATTGACTACTCTTAATGGTGGAAGTTCTTGTACGACTTTAACTTAGTCCCATTCCAAGTGAACATACCTTAGTTTATGTGAACCCCTTTCAGCATAGGATTTAAGGACATATTATTTTTACTCTTTTGTAATGTATTTAACTTGTTTTTTTTACGCATACCAAAAATGTAACCTTAAGAAAATAGATTTTTTTACTAAACTAAGCTTGACAAAGACAATGTAATTGTTGATAATTTTGTTTTGGAAGGCAACAAGGGATAGAGACAATTGTTGGACGTCTATGTTACAGGAAGAAGTGTAGTCTCTTTAAAGAATTTTGTACAATAGTTACTTAAGTACTTAGAATCCTACTTAGGCCTACTGTTTTATTCTTAAAACACAGGACAGGAATCTGAGACCACTACTTCTGAAGTTGTAGGTGTTTTTTTAATGTGCGTTCCTTGGTTAAGTTATGTCAAGTCATCCAACAGATAATGTTGTAGATGCATGATGGTCTGGTAGTCATCCTCAATAATTTTCCTAGGATGGAAGAACTTACAGCGAAAAGGTGTATTTAGTAATCCCATTTATAATTTAGTTGACTTTCCTTGAAAGTAACTTGTAACTGGACAGTAATATGTTATATATGTTAGTATAGGCAAATGCTCTTAAATTATCATGTTTTGGTTAGATTATATAGTACTTTATTCAATCTCATTAACTTAAACGTAATTCTTTAGGAAAAAGAACTTGTTGCGTATCTCTTAACATATATGTATTGATATCTGAAGAAAGCTTGGTTTAAAAGATTATGGATAGATACCTCCTTGTGTTTGTTTTGAAAGGAAACATCCTTAAAAGCTCATGTGTTGATATGTTTCAGCTATAAATCTTGTATGCATATTTTTTATACCTGCCCTTGTTCTATACATTACATTTTACAATTTTTGCTTCCTATGACCATTACTCTTCCGTAATATTAAATTATAAAGTTATTAAATTATAACTCGTGGAAAGGCCATTAAGACTATCTAAGCTACAAGTTTCTGTATCCTCACGATTCATACCCTGAAGATTGTCAGACGAAAAAAAGCTTTCAACTATGTTTTTAGCGCAATGTTACAAATTTTCAAGCCGACAATACCCCTTTGTTTTTCTGTAGAAGTAAATATGATTTTTTTCTTTTACGTGCATATAGAAGCAGTAGAGTTTAGCTTTACACAAACAAGAAATTAGTTTGGCATTATGAATTCCCCCTGACTCTAAATCGATCTAAGTAAAACAAGCTAAAAAAGTGAATTTCTTAAGGTTTAATTCACACTTTGTAGTCATGGCTTTGATGCTGTTTACGTTTGGTACTGTTTGATATTTTTTAGGGTAGATAAGTTTGTAAAAACTGTTTTTTTAAAAAGATTTTCGGTGTTCACGAAATTCTTCTATTACTTAACTGTAAACAATTGCATCAGTAAATTCCTACTGGCTGCTCATTTGCTAATCAAGTAAACTTGCCTCCCTATTTGATAAATCAACTTCTATATCTTGCAGAGGTAAAGTTAACACTGATAGGCTTACAGGATGATCTGCAGAGGTCAAGCAAACAGTGGTTGGCTCTCAAAGATGATGGCATTGGATGATCTGTATTTTCTAAAGCTAATGCCTTTAGAAATTACATATCATGCAATGCGTAGTTTGCTATTTGAGACGGGCTATCTAAAAGGCAAAACTGTTATGCAAACCAGAGTTTCCTAAGTATGTATGTTGATACCAATGAGGGTAGATATACAATAACAACACATGCGATGAAAGTTGCCAACGAATTTGTCAAATATAAATCTTACATCGATTTTCCATGTTTCAGACGCATTAAGTTACAAAATCCGAGCTATGCTTTCACAGAGGCTACTGTAGTCTGAATCCGCCCCAGGGTAGCAATGGGTTTCGTTATAGAGTGCGACAATGTTGTATACCTTTACCTCTTCTATTTCTATCGGATTCTGACGGCGTAGTGAATAAAGCAGTGGTCAAGACTCGCTTTAATTTTCTGTAGAATTTCTTACTGCATAAGATATGTCAAAAATGCATTTTGGTATTTACATGCTCTTATCGTAACGTTTCACGCCTGTTAACCTTATCGACATCAATTTTTTTTGATGTAGCAGGAAATTATCTGTATCTAGATATATATCTGCGCAATAACTTGGAGATATTTTATTTTAAAGCATTAAGCTCTTCAACATCTGATGACATTGATTTCCCCCCTCCGTCGCTCCCCAGCCCTGACAATCTCTAGTCTTACGTTTAGAACCATGCGATACTAAATTTATGAATCAAATTGATTGGAAGGACAGTAAGACAGTTCGCCGTGTCTCTCACATTAATAGGAAAGGCGTTTGTTTTATATAGTCTCATGATGCATAATACACAGAAGTAATAATTTACTACCAAAACTACAGCTAGCTCCAGTACAAGTGCTTGAACATTTTCTCTTGCAATTCCACAATACTAGCTATAAAGTCTTAGATAGTCTACGACTTCCAATTTGAATCCAGGATATTTTTCCACTCCTGTAGGACATATTTGAGGGTACGAGTAGAAAGCGAAATAAACCTCTTTTAATTAACAATTCTTGCCTCCTTCAAAATATAATTATCATTTCCATCGTTGGTAGGTTCTGAATAGAAAGCATTTATATGTAAAATGCGTATACTAATCTAACTCGATGTATATGTCAACATTGAAAACCTTGATTGTTCTTTCTGTTGATGTCCACCTCTGAATAATCAATCTCAACAGACAATTACAATATTTTCTTGACAGGATGCTTAACTTCTAAAGTGATTGTCGTTTCCCCTAGTAGAATCCGCAGGTTTCTGAAATACTAGTAAGGATACTAGTAAAAATAATTAATTTTCCAACAGCATAAAAAGTAGAAAGAAATGAAATGTTCAAGTCACAATATGATGTGAAGTTCAATTCGCAGAATTTTTTAAAAAATAATGTCGATTACTGTTTGCATGGCTCCAGAAAATAGAAAACGCCCGCAAACTGAAGCCGCACTTTTTCAAAACAGGATGTTGATGGAAGTCAAGGGTTCTATTGGAGAAAACACTAATGTAAGTGAGTTGACATTTGACTTTCGAATTTTCGAACCAAATTTCGAAGATATCCTTCCAAATTGAAGCAGTATCGAAACCATTGTCTTGCAGTTACAAGTGGTGTTTTTCAAATTGGATCTCAACGCGCAGAATTAGACTCAGAATTAGTTTTTTCTCATCATATTAACAGGAATATGCACGTGCGAGTTCTAAGCGCCGTTTTTCTTCTTGTTAACCAGTGCCCTGTGTCTCTCGGTTTAGTTTTGTCTAAGAGCAAAGTGACAATGTGCGAAAACACGGGTCAAAATGGTAATGACCCATACAATATTGTCGATGGAAAAGCATGTACAAAGAAATTATTGGTTACGATGTCTGTCGTTAGTGGTCAGGTAAGTGCTCTTCGTGAGTGTTACTTCTATTAAACAAGGTTATTTTTCTGAATGAATGTTGCGCATATTTTTGATAAGAAAATTCAATTTGGTCTCAGTGCCCAAGCTTTCTTGACAATATTTGTAATTTCATGCTCAAAGATTCTCAAACGAAAGGCAGATTTCAAGTCAATTTAAGTTATTCTTGCAAAAAAAATTTTTATGACACCAGTATGATATTCTCAGTTATTCACAATTTAACATCAAACTGACAAATATTTCATTTGAAATTCATACCTGTTACTGTGATATCAATTTTCCTGAACATAGAGCTCTTCTACTTAATGTTTAAGTGTTTGTTGCTACGTGATAAGACCAATTGCAGTGGAAAGTCAGGTATAGGCTGTGGTAGGTGTCAGATCTCGATTCCTGCAAGAATAAAACGTCTCTTCTTTCTTCCTTTCCGATTAAAAGATTAAAATTTCTAGCTTTCTTGAATTGATAAAATTCAGCAAATAACATTCTTAACTTTTTGAGGAGCTGAGCACTTTGTAATAAAGCACTTTCTTATAAAAATAACACGAGTCAAACTTTTCCTATCTACAGAGTCCTGGTGGTCTTGTTTTTATGTCGACATGCTCCAATACACTTAGATTGAAGGACAAGCTACAAGGGCAGATCCAACTTACATTTTAAAGGACGTTGAACTCTCTGATAAGCTTAATACATTTCTCAGTCCGGATTCTTAAAACGTCTTTTTGGCATATCATTGAAATTTTCGATTACATTTGACAATAGTGGGTGCTCCAGTAAAAAGTGAGCACCTACAAAATTGAAAACCTATTAGCTACTTTCCATTCGTGGGTGCTCAAGCCCCGTCACCGAAGTTAGTTATAAAATGATTAAAACAGTGAGAGTGGGTGTGGTGAGCTCTTAAAAGCTTGCATTTACCCAGAAAGATATGATTTGGTCCGTAGACTAACCAGATGTCAATGTGAAGGCATAGAAGTGAAGCAACATCAAAATTATATTACCATAGAATGTAAGGCGGACGTTGCAAATGCAAATGGTACAAAAAGTCTTTCAAATTGGTATCAAATTCTACTATTTAAAATTTGAGAGTTGCTATGGCATTTGTAGCACATCCTAGATCCATCACTGGATCTATTTATGCCAATTATCCAAAACATTTTGCCCTAATACATTTCTGTTTCATCGTGTTTGTTTCATCATGTTTATGATTGGCTAATTCCTTAGAAGAAGGCTGCCATTTTTCTATACTTTAACGAGTGTTAGACGATAAAAGCGTATGTTTTTCGCGAAATGTCGCACATTTTACAGGCGATTTTCAAGTTTTGTAAAACAAAATGTTCAAATGGTAACGTTACACTTAGCATACAGTCATCATAGTGTAATGTTTCGTGAGCATCTCCATGGAAACAAACTGTGCAACTGAATCTATGGTGCATTTTTCCACTTTTTATTCAATCACAATATTGCTTTCTTAACCGAGATTGTTCCGCCCAAGTAGCAATGAAACTTTCATCTTTTCCTGTATTCGACTTGGTATAAGTAATCAACACTGTGATTGAACACTCGCGTCAAGAATTAATATAGGGAATGTTTTAATGTGACGTCAATTATATACTGTTTCTTTACATGTAGAACAATACCGAAATGGTCTATGCTAATGTCTCCAAGGTCTATGATGAAACAAATCACGAAGCTGCAAGACTTTACAATCCGTTTATGATGACACTGTCCAAAAGTCCTGTGACTCTTGTTTATCCTTACACATACACTGGGGTAAGTGAGATGGGCTGTCAATTGTGTACATAACATTTTATTTCAAAATACCTGGTCTGCAATGCCGTTGTTTCAACGCATTCCTGAGGAGTTATTGGCAAATTTCTACGAAATGTAATTGCCTAAAGAGGCTACATGATGTCACTGCCAAGAAGACGTGGATACCATGAAAATTGCATTCCAACCAACATGACATTGCAAGGACGATTTCATATATTAATCTTAAATGTATGCAACTGTTTCCTTGACATTCTTACGTTGATGCCTTTGTTCACTTAATAAAGTTTAATTATATACTTTTCGTTTCTTTATCTTAAACATGAACACCTTTTCACTTCTTGCTTCTGCAAACTATGCGCCTTGTATTTTGTTACTCCCAATGGAATACTCATGTTGACTCGCTATCCTTTAAGGTTATGGACTTGTCTACTTTTTATTCTTAGAATTATGTGCTTGGAAATTACTGGCCTTAAGGAATACACTTCTCACTTGTTACTGTTAAGCAAACACAGTTATTCATTTGTTACTCTCAGGCAAATTCAGTTTTTTGCTTCTTACTAATAAACGATTTACAGTTTTTTGCTTGTTACTTTTTAGCTTATTTATCTTTTTACTGCTAAGCGACGTTTGTTGATCTTGAGCACATACACTTTTTACTCTCGTCTATTTATCTCAAATTCTCACGTAACATTTATATTTTTATTCTCGCTTAAATCTTAATCAGCAAAATGTTAACAACAAACCAACAGAAACTGTAAAGGTAGTGGGCGCCTGGGGAAACCCTGAATCACGCACTGATTGCAACGATAAATGGGGATATGACAAGAGTTCCAAAGTCACTTGTGGCTACCAAGTCAAGGATAGAAGAAAGTTATTAACAGACGATACAAAGGAGAAAGACTTTATATGGGACAGTCAGGTATAACTTTTTAACTTGTAGGAATTTTAATGTTTATATACATGACAACTAGTATTAAGCAGCACCAATAAAGTTAAGGTATTTAATTAAAACAAAGTATTTTTTACTCTTACCTTTCATAAAATCAAACGTAATGGATTTGGCAAAGAAATAATATGAAATATATTTCGTAACTTTACTCACTTTTGCACAAGAAAAACCTTCAAACTTGAGTTTTCGAACGAAAATCACATCGTCTCTTATTGCTCGAATAAGAATTGGCCATGGCGTATAAATCAACTTCTTTTCATAAGCAAGAAGGACAATGTTATGCCATATCATGTACAATTTATCCTGATATAAGCACGACAAAAGCTACAAATTATCGTACATGTCCTATCCGCTTTTAACATTTGCTAACAATCTTGATCGGTTTAGTACATCCTAAATTGGCTCCGAATGCTATTGTTCTTAATTTCTGCTGCCCCAGACATAAAACTTGCTCACAAATTATGAGCTTTTCATTGTGTCTTTACCATGTGTCTTTAATACTTTTCCAGAGCTCATTTTTTGCCTTTATTCGCCAAACTTTCAACACAAAATTTTGTTCTTAAAATTTCAAACTCACAAACGAGGCTTTTTGTAACACTTATTGAAGAAAATTTTTTAATATTATTAAAAATGCTCTCTTGGATCAATATTTGAAAATGAACAACAGTTGCGTATATTATTAATCCAGTCAATTGCTGTTATGTGTTTTTGTATCGTTCTCCCTGAAGGGATTTTGCTGCTATTGTAGTGAAAGAGAAAAGTGGAGAGCTTCGTTTGGCATCAGACAGCCTTATACAAGGGGTGGTGTTACCTGCAAGCTGTTTAGCGATAAACAGGCATCTGCTCATTGCATGAAATATGATGATCTTTGGTAGGTAAATATGATGTCTTGCGTTAATATATCTAAATATATATACATATATATATAATTTCCTATGCTTACCAAAAGTAATATAGATTTTTCAAAAAATAAACATCTCATTTCGAATAATCTGAAGCGAGTGCCTCCTATTGCTATGATGGAAACGGTCTAATTTTCACAGAGACTGGGTCTTGCTTAACAATATTTGGGGTCACATGACAGACAGTTCCTTACTAATAGAAACAGACAATAAATTCCTCCTGGTTATTACAACATCTGACTAAACTAGAAAACTCTTCTCAAAGTGTTACAGAATAACAAGTAATTAAATTTATATATGTACAATTTCAGGTATACAGTCAATGAAATTGGTTTCTGGCAAATGGACTTCAGCATTACGATTCAGGCTTACGAACAAGTGACCAAAGTGGTCAATAACAAAACTACAACAAAATATGTGAATGGCGGCAAAATTGTACTTGGTCCTAAGAAAAGAAGTGGAACTGGATTATATAACAGAGTACGTACAGTCACGTGTTGGTATCATAAACATAAAAGTTTATACTCTTTAGAGAGGAAAACGAACCATTTGCGAATTTTTCATTATTATGTCACGGAACGAGAGGAATTGACCGTACAAGTAAGTGATATAGAAAGAGAGCTTCCACGAAGTCAAGTCAAGAGAGAACCAATCGATATGCAGGGTAAGCACAGTAGCAAAGATGGGAAGGACAGTTCTTGAGATGTTAACTTAAGATAGACGCAATATAGGGAGACACAAGCAAAAAAACGGTGAATGTAAAGGACTAGGATATAGAAAGGAAGAAAGACGAAACTGAAAAACATTGGTATAGGTGATACTAGAAGACGTGCCTATTGGTTGCCTTGTTGGTATTCAGGGTCCAGATAAGACTACATTGCAATATTTTTTGCGTGCCTACAACGGATATTTCTTACACAGACATCTTCGAACAATATTTTTGTGGTACAAAACTTGAAAATCGAATTGAAAGTTTACGACATTGCGCTAAAAACGTACTTAAAAGCTTATTTTCGTCTGACACTCTTCAGAGTATGAATCGTCAGAAAGGAAAGTATATGTACATGGCAACCTATGTATACAAAACAGTTAGCAAAACTAGCCAATCATAAACAAGCAAATGACTACCAAAACATGCAATTCTGGTATACGGCAACATTTAGTAGGAAATTCAGAATGCGCCAAAATGTATCAGGACGAATCGTCCTTTCATCTTAGTGTATTGGAGTCTGTCTACATCAAAACAAGAAAACCAGTATTCTGTAGGAAGTTCGTTTTTTCACTTGGAACCTTCCAATAATGTTTTGTTTCTTCATTTTCTCTTTCATTGTTTCCTTTCTTGTTTATTATTGGCTAGTTTTGATACATATTTCGTATAAATAGGTTGCCATCTACATATACTTTCCTTTCTGACGATTCATACTCTGAAAAGTGTCAGACGAAAAAAGATTTTAAGTATGTTTTTAGCGCAATGTCGCAAATTTTAAAGGCGACGGACATTTTCGTGTATGTTTATATCACGTGTTTTGTGGCATCTGATTGTTTTCAAATTTCATGGAACCCTTAATATCACAATACTTTATCTTACAGTAACTTTTACTTATAAGGCTCTCTATGGAAATTTTATATCGTCTCGTCGATGTCATTGATGTATTCCATCGAAAATATATCATGCTAAGTAGAAAACTCACAAATTCTACAAATTATATTAACGTCATTCCTTCTTTGTCAGATTGTAGCCCACTTCGTTGGAGAGTTCCGAAATACAAAGCAATTTCCGACACTGTCCGAGAGATATCTTCTGATTCCTATAGTAACGCGGGATATTGATCCAAAAAGACACGAGCAAGTGAAGGTAGATGAAAATTTCGTAAAGCATAAAACAATTTCGTTACCTATCAAGTTGTTTAAGAACCTAGCTTACGTACTTACCTAATTATTTACTTGCTTTCTTTACTTAATTACGTACGTGCTTGCCTACATACCTATCTAATTATCTACCTACCTAATTTCCTACTTAGCTTTCTTCTCACCTACTTTCCTCTCCACCTGGCTACCTAGCTACGTAACTAACTACCTGCGAACCTACATACCTACCCACAATCCAATTAGCTTAGGTGTATATTTAATTCCACTTTCCCTTATTGCATTGCTTCTTTACTTTCTTGCTTTCCCTACTTTCCCTAATTTACTTACTTGTTCACGTATTTATTCAGCGACCCAGTCAGCTAAAACTATTTCTACGTGTGAACTACTTAGTTACCTGCTTAAGGAAGTAATAATGTAATTATTCACTTACTAGTTTAGTAACTTCCTAACTTAATAAGGCATTTAACTACGTCATCGATTTTCCGATTGGTTAATGAATTCGTAGATTAATTAGGTAAGTAAGTAAGTAAGTAAGTAAGTAAGTAAATAAATAAGTAAATAAGTATACATCTACGTTAGTGTGTGAGTAGGAAGAGAAGTTCATAAAAAGACAGATAGCCACGCAGTTGTTAGTCAATTCGAAGATAAAAAGACAAAAGTTCCGTACTTATAGCCGACAAATGAGAGTTTTTGAAAATGTTTACTTTTTCAGAAAGCTGTGGGAAAATTACCATCAAGTCCCTAGGCCACTACGGCCCTGGTAAATATAATCAAATCTTAACTTTACAAAGAATTATGGTTATCAAAATAATCACAAAAACATTAACACACATTTCATTACATTATTTTAAAATAAGCAAATATATTGATCCGGACGCCAAGCATCACTGGTTTACGATTGCCCTCAATTATTCATTTATCAAACAGAATACATTCACGTTCATAAGTTTTAAAACAATGAAACTTCCATGAGATGACTAGCAGACTTTGATAATATAAACCCCAGAAAGTATAAGAGTGTTTAAATAACTACCAGAAAAGTTTTTTCACTTGATCGAGAATCTCTTTTATCTCCCTTGTAGTATGGCCCGGAGAGATTTCTAATTTTTCCACGTGATATGGTTGACATCCACGCGAGGGCATGCAATAAAATTGGTGTTTCATATTCGTCATTTAGAAATCAAGCGACAGATGGCTTTGGGTTTGGTTGCAGGCAGAAAAGAGGATAGTAAGTAATAGAAGTGGCCTTTTCATTACTTAGTAGCAGTTATGCAATACCTATAGCAGTGGAAAAGATAGAGAACTGTGACGTGTCAATTGAAATTGACGAATTTGTAGTTGTCGCCAGTATAATAGTAATAATGTGTCTAAGTAGTAATGTGTCTTAATAGTAATGTGTCTTAATAGTAATGTGTCTTAGTAGTAATGTGTCTTAGTAGTAATGAGTCTTAGTTGTAATGTGTCTTAATAGTAATGTGTCTTAGTAGTAATGTGTTTTAGTAGTAATGTGTCTTAGTTGTAATGTGTCTTTGTTGTAATGTGTCTTAGTAGTAATGTGTTTTAGTAGTAATGTGTCTTA
>JANTCA010058722.1:0-16913 GCA_024741275.1 Chironex yamaguchii
TACATATTAAGATTTACTCTTTTTATATATTAAGATTTGCTCATTTTATATATTAAGATTTACTCTTTTTATATATTAAGATTTACTCTTTTTAGATATTAAGATTTGCTCTTTTTATATATTAAGATTTACTCTTTTTAGATATTAAGATTTGCTCATTTTATATATTAAGATTTACTCTTTTTATATATTAAGATTTGCTCTTTTTATGTATTAAGATTTATTCTTTTTATCTGCTTGCATATTGTTGTACTTTGGTTGTCTGCCTTGTTAAGTAATACTTTAACTCTGCAATATTCTGCCTCAATCTATTGAAAACCTTTGCTTTAGTTTTCTAAGTATTTTTGACTTAGTTTGTTCTTTTTGAATTAGTTTTTGTATAAAACAATGTAGATGTATGTCATCATTGAGCAACCGATTATTTGATAAATAATTTAAGCAATGACACCAAATAGTTTATTATTTATATTAATTCCAAAGTGATTGATTAACAGAAAATGATTAATTTGTAATCAACAAGGTATTGCGGTAAATATGGTTTTTGTTTTTTGTCAGCTGTGTGGATACTAACGATGAAATGTTATCCTCCTGCTTAACAACTTAACAAAGTTTTGAAACGGCGACTTAACACCCGACACTGAGAACAAAGTTAAAAAATTTATCGAATCTATACATTAAATCGTGATAGGAAATACGAGTGAATCTTTGACGCCTTGCTTATTGATAAATATGAGTGGAAGGCGTCTGGAAGTTGTATTATTCAAAAAGCGTCGAAGCAGAAAAGAAGGATATTAACTATAGAAAAGTTTCTGTAACTACATTACTTACAGTGAGACGCCTGTGCCGTGCTAGTCTTTGGAAAGGGAGTTAAAATGCTTGCAGCTCAAAGAAAGATCGCCTCAACCTGAACACAAAGATTTAAATGAGCAAGAAAACCTCATTAATTAAATTTTGACTGAGGGTCAGATCAAGGATATAAAGTTGTAGTTGGTAACTTTACAAGGCTTTGCATCTTATGTTCTCCCACAATCGCATATACAGCTATATAGAGTACACACATTTGGAGCCAATAGCGGAAAAAAAATCATATATTGTTTTAAAATCCTAGTCCGACTCAGTTAAAGTCATAGATGAAGATATTTATCATATCTTAAGTTGTACTATGTTGCCAAAGATCCGTTTCCCGTCGCGAGGCTTCTAGATGAAGGCGGTACGGGTAAGCATGCATTAACATGATGACCTCGATGGTAACAGGGATTGAGATGTCCTCAGAGGAGGCGCCATATCACTTTGTGTTTTGATACTTTCCTTTCTGTGCTAGCAGCCATAGTTCCAATTGAGAGTATGTGATTTTGTTGCAGGGTGTAATTAGTTTTTCTTTTTCTTTTGTTCGTGTCGATATCTTCATAGATGGAGGAGCCGGAGGCTGGGGGAACCTAGCCCCTCACTTTTCAACAAGTCAAAAAGTGCCCCTTCTTCAAAAAAAAATATCCCTTTTGTAAAGAAAATGTCCCGTTGTAAAAGAATTATGGTTTTGCTTTTATCGAAATGTCTGTTTAGATTTCCCGATTCCCATAGCAATGCGATGCCTCAAGTCCAATCAGACAATAAGGATTAAGATCCTAATCTCTTTTCGGTGGTCAAATGCCTGTCAGTCAGCTAGAGCTAGTTGACTAGTTGTGGTCAGTTGATTCCTTCATCGTCCGTCTCAATTTACTTCGTTTGAAGAACGCCCTATAATAGCTTGAACAAACATTGCTTTATTTTTGGTAATTATGAAACATGATAAATTGATCGTTGACGGATTATATTGACTATAATTACTGTTTTGTTGACGTGATGTTCTACTTACCATTGTATTCATATGATGTTGTTGTGAAAAGTCCTCAGAATCATCTCTTAAAAAATGAAAGCTCTTAAAAGTTTTTTGCTATGTTTGTGCAAAGCTGAAAGGTAGAGTAAAAATACTCAAGGGGAAGTTGATCCAAGATGATGCAATTGCTAAAAACTTACTAGTAAGAAAAAAGGAAAATCTACCAATGCTTAAGTTATGACAGAGTACTCAAAGTTACTGCTCTAGATGACTATGCTGCAAATAAATTTTCTTTAGCTCGTCAAAAGGGTGGCATTTTCTAAAACTATGTGTGGGGTTGTGTGCTCCTTTTTTTTTCTTGGCACGCCCACTTCTGATATACTCCCTATGTCTATAGATCTCTTTGTCAGTAGTTTTCTTATTTCTTAGTCGAAAGTTTAATTCTCTGTTCAGTAGTTCTCCACAATTTTATAGCCCTTTGTCTCATCTAGGAATGTCTGATTAGGGGAGATGCTGAGGTAGTCGTCGTCGCCACCTGTGTCTATAAAGTTTAAATGAAGTTGATCATACAGCAAAGAATATAGCGTAAATGGGAAGGTTTGACCAAATTTCAAACTCTTGATCATTTATTTTGTTGCATCATGACTGGCTATTCAATAACCGATTTCATTGTAAACTCCTTCTTTAGAATTGTCATTACATTGAGTACCGTTGAATAAGTTTGCTATGCAAAATAGCTGGTAACAAATTATAGTTGGTCACTTCTTTTTCCGGACGCCCTTTTCCCTAAATGCAAATGGCGGGGCAGTCTTGGCTATGCATTGTATCCTACTATTTTGTTCCTTTAATCTCTTTCATATATTTGTATGTCAAACGGACATGCTCCTGCAATAATGAGACATTCATCTCCTTTCTTGTCCGTCCTGTCATCGTATCACTATCGGAGGTGCAGTGCTCTGTATTTGCTGAATGTTTTCGGTTCCTAGTTGCAGATTTTCATTTACTCCATTTCATAATGCTTAAAACTGAGTGGTAGTTGACGCACCTCCTGATCTAATTGCAGTAATAATATTTCCAACATTTATCCTTGATCCCAAAATCCTTTATACTCTCAGCGTGATAGTTTTGAATAATTGCTTCATAATAACTGTTTTTATTGAACGATACTGTTTTAAAAGTCACTGCCAGCTTTCTTCTATCTTCAAATAGAGATCTGTTTTATTGTTTATTATTGTTTTTTTAGTACCATGTTTGCTATCTGGAGATCCTATATTACATCTTATTTATTGATTCAAAGCAACCATTTCTTGGATTTAATGGAATTAAGTGCTGGATTGGAAACAGATCTTGACTCAAATTACCAGAGAAAATGGAACAAATGCAAACAATTTGTAAAGACAAAGAAGAAATAATTATTATGCTTAGTCTATAAATTTTATTATGTGGGCCGTTTGAGAGATATCAAAGGAGTGTGTTTCCAAGTTGTATGTTTAGTTTTCCTGATAAGGACTGGATTAATCCCGAAATTTAACTTTGGAAAGATAGTTTTCTAATATTTTCTTATGAATTGACATGATAAAGCATCTAATCTTGTGTGTTCTTACAATACTTGGAGAAATCAATTGCTGAGATTTATAAAATATTTCGAAATGCATTTTATTCATTTCCCCTTTACTTTGAGGCAAATAAAGGAGATCGACATCTGATTAAATCCGAATTAATGATATACTGAAAAGTAAGTTACGACCGGTACAGCTGAGGTGCTTATAGCTGTTATCCTGAGTTTTGGGTGCAACTCGGTCTCTATATTTGATCTCACACTCTGCGTATACCTTCTTTTCTAGCTTTCTTCATTATCCTCACGTATTGTATGCCATTATCTGATTTTCTCCTCGATTCTTGTATGTACCTTCCTAATGACTCGTTAATCACAGCATTGTCATCAAAAACCACATTCTTAGATCTTATCACTATTTACGATTTGCCTTAGCAAAGTTATCTAGATCAAGTTCCATTCCAGTATCATAGCTAAAAGCATAAAGCTTAAAATCATCTATGTCCAACAAGACCTTTATCTTTCTTTCAGTGATATGCCATATATGTTTTCCTTAATCAGACAAGGAGTAATGAGGGCATTAAGATTTCGCATAGATAATATGTGCGTTGTTATGACGTTCCTTGTTTGGGAAAAAAAGGATGCTCATAACGGAACTATTTTGCTGTCAACTTTTGATTCCTATAAAATTTCAACATATTGCTCAGAAGCATCGACGTTCATAATATTCCAAAGAGCTTGAAAGATCTAAATATTTTAGGTAGGGTATGTTCGGCATCCAGATCCCGGCCGGGATTGCCCTATTCTAATACGGGTCCCAATTGACAGTTGTTGGGATTGCAAAACAGCTAAAACGAAGCTTTAGCTGATAGCAGGGTAGCTAGCATGTAGGTTGGCAGAAAATATCGTCTCCTGATATGTGGATAAATACCCGCATTAGCTAACCAGGCCAAGCAGTTTTTATCTTCCAGTGGGCTTAGTTAGCAGTGAATGTGAGTTCAAAGAGGCGTTTGATGTCACCAGTGGGGACAGAATCACTTTGCTTCAAAAATACGGAAGTTCTGCTGTTTTAAAATACAGTCTTCGAGCAGTTAATTACTAAAGCATCACTCTGGCACTACTAACACTTTATGCTCCCGAAGCAGCAGACGATGATACAGAATATGAAGCTGACAAGGAAAATGAGGAAGCAAAGGTAGAATAGTTAAGTGATTTTCAAATTCTCTGGGGTAACATTCTTGTATATGTTTAAATAATAAACAGTTACATACTGTCTAATCTTGCTAGAACATCATCTACATCATATAATAAAGTTAAATGGAAATATTTGCTTCATGGAGGACTATCATCTTGCAAAGTAACTCTTATATGTGCGGTACTAGTCCCGATACGGATGCAGATCTCGATCTAGATTGACTGAATCCTGATCATGATCCCGATAAACTTCGACCCTGCTGTAAAGCAGCAATGTTGGTATGTTTTGTCATTTACTAAAACGACTGGTCATTATACATAATACGTGGTTAGTATGCACACGTCTTCACACACAATTATATTATTTCAGCATGCACAAGCACTTTCATGTATTCGTGTTAAGAGTTGTGCATTACCATAATAGCTGCACTAGGAGAGGCAACAGAACACGAACTTACAATCCTTAGCCTAGACTCATTAGCCAATACTTAAACCGATATGTAATTCTGACATTAATATGCACATCATTGTTTCGACTAATATCCTTAAGCACCTAATTGAATGTGTACATGCTGTTATTCATGACCAGAATTAAATATTTTAAGTACTAAAATCAAGAAAAAAATCATTGGTATCTCCAGAAAAGTATTCAGCTAAAATGTTCATTTAGAGTATGAAAGTATTGATTAGACATGGCTGCTACTTCCAATGGTGCCATTGCACAGGAAATTCAGCTAGTTAAAGAAAATGCTAGAAATTCGTCATGCAAAGATATAGTAGAGCATTAATTTTGCATGGCCACGTATTTGGCGTATAAACTCAGAGGACAATTCTTATGAACACTTCTTTCACTGCCCAGTTTAAAATAAATTCTTATGGTAAGTCTAAAGTTGTTAAAACTGTAAAGGAAATAGTTCCTAATGTTGGAGTCTTCAGATTTGCAAGAGTAAAGAAGGAAAGATTTATTACACAATTCGTGGTATCAAATCTCTCTTGCCAAGCGAAGGAAGGGTATTATGCTGTTCAGATCAACCTTAATAATATTGTAAAACTAATAAAAATCTCTTTAATACTTTACGGGTACTGTTGACAGTCTTGCAAAAGTGTATTGACAAGTCTTCTTCTAGTAAATGACCCTTTTCCAAACTTACGTAGTTTATGTTACTTTTCCTATTGACTAAAAATAAAGTGCCAAATTTCGTGCTCTAACCGTTAGATGGGCTGACGTCATGGCTCCAAAACCCAGCAGACAACGAAGTAACCCACGAATCCCACTAGTCATGACTTATTATCCCGTTAATCATCCAGTCACAGACATCTTAATTTAAAAAAATCACTCTATAATACATTCCGGTCCTCTGACTGCAGATCTCCCCCAAGCCACACATGCTACCGTACAGACATGGCAAAACACAACGGGATCACCTCATCCACAACACCCATAACAACCCCACCTCCACATCACCAACCAAGCTACCTGGCATACACACATGCCATATACCACGTTGTAAAACATGCCTTTCACATACACTACATCATCCATCACAGGACCCAAGGACACTTTTTACATTCACCACAACTATCGATGTACCACGACGTGTACATCATCAAATGCGCTAAATGTGACGTTCTGCACATAGGTGAAACGAAGCGCTCATTCTCTCAGCCCTTCCGTGAAAACATACGCCACCATCGTGGTATGCCTGTAGCATCACATTTTAGCAAGACCAACCCCGATGTCAATAACAACGTTAACTGCACTGTCCTTCGTCACAACACTAGTGATCTATCCATAGATCTATTCTTGTCTATGTTGTTGTCCATTGTCTCTGTTTTAACTGTGCTCCCTCGATTCCAGTCTTCTTCTCTCTATAGACATCACTTATGTTATACGTATTCCTCATTCTGTCGCTTGACTATGGCCTTGTAGGTTGAAAGTCTACGGATGGATCGTTGCCTTCTTCAAAAGGGCAGTAAAATTACAAATTTATCTTCTTTTATATTGATATACTAGCCAAACCCCACTACAATTTTGAAAAAGTACCGGACAAGTTTCAATTTACTTTATGACCGTCATCCATTCAAATTTTCAGTGAAAAACCAGACTAAAGCTTTACTTTCAGGAGTAGATTCATTTTCAATAGTCAATTTCAACTTCAAATAGATGCTAAATGTAAGCAACTTTATTTTTCAGCAACCGACAACGCATCAAATAGAATTTTTTTAATTAACGACACTTCCCTTTTGCCAATTTACTAAAGCTTCCTTTTTGTTTTGCTATGCTAAAATGAAGTACCTTCAGGTAATTTCTGCTCTAACAAGACAAGAATGAATGCCTCTTTAAGAGTCACAACTTGACCGTAGGCTGCCGGAAAGCACAGACTGACCCATAGATTAAAAAGACATTCTGTGGAGCTTCGGTAATGCGTTTTTCAGTCAAATTTTTAAAATTGTTGAAACCTAAACGGAACATCCCAATTTTACCTGATTCTGAATGACGTCTACAAAAAATCTTTGAGAAATGTCTGTAAATTTATCAATACATTTTGAATGCAACTTTCAGATGAAGATTACAGAAATTGATCGCTGTCAAATTTGTTAGAGATCCAAGCAACTTCGCTTTTTAATTTTAATAGATTACCATTATAGTGTTATTTAGGTATAATTTTCCATGATACAATAACATTTAATGTTAGTTTTGCTTCACGCCTTAAGACTTTGTTGATAGTGAACCCACCCTTAGTTATGTTATGTCATTACAATGCTCCATATAGACATAACCAGTATTCCGTCGATGTAACTCGGTCTCCTTTTTCTGCACTTGGTCATTCCAATATCATATGAAGGAATTTTCTCGCTTTGATCTGAGCTCAGAATCTGTCACCTATTATTACTAGGTAATGCATCCTGGCAATTGTACTGTTTCCATAGCCTGTTTATACTTTACATATTATGTTACGCTGACCTTTCATTTTCACGTGATGGCTATAAATATGTTATTTTATTGCTTTAATCAGCAACGAATGCTATTATCGCCTTTCAGTGGCTATAATTAGTAAATCTTATAGTTATGTAGTATTAGCATTAGTTATTGTATTTATGGCTGCTTTCACCTGAATTTCCTGAATTATTTTAATTGGAACTAATTTCAGAAAGCGTTTCTTTCTGTCCAAAACACTTTGCTAGAAATTGTTCCTTAATTAGTAAAATTTTGACCGGTAAAGCAAGGGTAGCATTTAAAGAACTATGTTGGAAGCATGATTTGCGCACGCGTATTAATCAATACTACATATTTAGTGAGAAGGATCACATGACCGGTTATTCGACTGCACATGGACGTTTTTGCTTCTCGTCCACACAAAAACGAGATGTAAAATACAATTAAAGTCAGGATTTTACTTGCACCCATGCGACGAATACATGTATAAAACACAATATACAAAACCATGCTTAAGATACCTGATGAGCATGAATGACATAGACTTCTGGGTATGGTAATTAATAATTTCTGATAGCTCTGAAGTAATCATGCAACAGTAATGATAAAATATTCTAAAATATCAAGCCTAAAAAACTATTTGATTAGTCATAATACAAGCTCATATAGGCTTCCTTCAGTCTCAGTTTCTTGACTTCTTTTTCATTCATAAGCTAGAAAAATAAAGAAAATTATTAAACAAATAAACTCACAGTTTTGTACAAGACAGTACTTCTACGCTCTTTGCCAAACATACCACTCTTTCATTTCTTTATTAACCGATTAGTTTAAATATTATTTTTAACAAAAATGCATGCATTTATTGTCGTTCTGTGCACCTTTTCGCTTAAACTAATCGCTTAAACTAAGCGCTTAAACTTATAATATCGAACAGGGATGTCAAATTCAGGTTGCATCATGGAACTTGAAATTCGGTGATAATAATTACTAGTTTTCGATACCCCACATTATAAGCCAAGAGATAACCGTCATGATAAATGAGCGAAAGTTTGTACACCTTACAATTAGCAGCAGATGGGAAGAGACTGATTCGCATCCGAGAGGATTTTCAATACCAGGAGCTAAGCATTGCCGCACAATATATACCCGTAGTACAAATTGAGGGCATATAGATAACAGTTTTGTCGTATAATATAAGCATAAGTAAAGGTATATGGCAACTCGTTAACAATGATCTAAGATGTGGTATTAGCCTGCAAAATTATCTGGTCCAGTTAAGATAGTGTCTTGGAAATACCTTTTGCGATATACTATTCGACTCTCTAACTCTTAAACAGGACGTCTGCTTAAAACAGGATTATGTTAAAATTCTGACATTTTTCCAATAAGGAAGAAAGTCATAATTAAGGATGAGGAGTCATCCAATTTTTCTGTGAATATTCATTTATTTGTCTACCTGTGTCAGTTGGCTTTCTAACTATTTAATGATTACTTGATCTACAGTACTTTTTCTTACTTTGTAGAAAGTTGGCACTTTTACTGGGACGTGAAGATGCTCTTCCAAAGTTAAATTTTGGTACAGCATTTTCAGTCCCTTAAATACATGATGACCCTTACCCGTAGCTTTGCATTTGTTCCTTCATGTGAATGCATTTCGCGACAATCACGAACTTTTCGAAATCGTTCGAGAAACCTGATTGGGACAGAAAAAGATTTCCAATAAATGAAAATTGGAAAATTATCAAAATCATGTATTTCTTATTTTCATCAAACGAGCAAGGACCTCGCTGAATTATTTTCCCGTACTTTACAATCGAATAATCACAAGTCTTGATTCCTTGACCCTGGAGGTCCACGCACGTTGGTGACGTCAAACGCAAGCTCACTATATTCTAGGTCTTTCCAGTCCGATGTAATGCCAACCTACCACTCAAGTAATTAAGTTTATGCTAAAAAGTATGCATATTAAAGAAATGAATAATTACAATTTCTAAAATGTTAATGGCAGCAGTCCACCACAAACTGTAAAATTTGGATTGCAGACTCTTAAACGGGAAAAAAAATTAATTTAAAGTCGACACATGTTAATAAAACCTTACTGTACAACTCCTGATTTAGAAAAGAAGTAGGTTGTGCTGATCAATCTTATAATGAATAACATTTGAAAATATTTGCTCATCAGAACAAAGAATTAAGATGAATGGCTAGAAATGACAGGAAATACTGTATAATATACAAATTAGAAAACTGTATACTTCATAGTTTCAATGACTTGAACAAGGCTAAAGAGAGACCTCGAACTATTCTGAAGATTTTAGAATATATAGAAGTTTCTATGCAAACACAACTAGGCTCTTGCAAATCCTCGTAGTCAGGCTCACACTAGTTGGCAATAATAGGGAACAATGAAAGTAGTTACCACATTAGCTTCACCATAATCAGTTGGCATTTCTACAACCAGGAAGCATGTTTCACGACAAGGCAACAATATTAACTATAAAATAAATACATGTTACAGACACACGGAATAGAAAAGGAACCTTTATTTGATAAGCAATGTCCATTGGGCTCTTATTCCAATAGGAGTAGCAACGGATTTTGTCTATTCTCTAATTCTTATTTAAATTTTGAGCAAAATTGTATAAGATGAATTACAAACATATTCTCAATTACAAATCAGTATCGCATATATGTACCATTATCACAAATTATCTAAAATATATTGTAGGAGTCGTTGCATCCTGCAAAAGAACTTACCTTTGTGAAATCTTTGCTGGTCTTTGATCTAATATTTCATTATAACATGGTCGACATAGGGCTTTTGTGCTACTTCGATAATAATCTCCATTTGGTTCCTGACCGCAAGATACACACTATAAAATGAGAGCAAAGAGAAAACTTTACCAGAGTAATACCTCCAAAAGGGAGAGAGTTTGTAACCTGGCAAACAACAAGTGTCTAACAATGCCCTCTTACTACCTCTCTTGTTCCTTTGTGGTATCTATTTTATAATGATTATTACGTTTTGCCATGTCTCTTTCCTCTGCTTTAAAAAAACCTGTGTGATATTGTTAGACGATTTCTAGACTTTGTTTTCATGCGTTATCCACAATGTTGTAGCACAGTTGACTGTGTTATTAGGTCTATAACGGCAGATTTAGCAGCAACAAACAACAAGAAATTGTTACGATTTCTATGTTTTCCACTTGAACTGATTTCTTACATTATTACAGGTATGTAACATTGTTGAACTACATTATGACAACGTAATGTATTGTGTACATGTCATTTTAAATAGTATGGTTCAGGCAAACTTCAGTGGAACATAGTATCATATTCAAATATTTATCTTACTAAATCAGGTTCTCCATTATGACATATCAATGTGATGGATGACTTAAGGGTCTGTGGCCCACCAAATGATCCCAGAAACTGTACTTTTCTGTTTCTCTCCATGCCATGTTCATAAGAGCCAGGCCTGAAACATAAAATAACAGGAGCATATCGATAATACAAGATATTAGCAGAAATTTACATTTTGAACCTATTATACAATGCATCTAGACTGGTGACATAGATTAGCCAAAGCTAAGATCGATGCTCACATGGTGTTGACTCTAATAGACAGAGATAGAGATGGTGGTGGTGGATTGCTTATTCTGATCAATCACTCTCTTCCAAAAAGATGGAACACATAATGTTGAATTCCTTAAACCATCAGCCACTGAAGTGCCATTGAATAACGTTGATCTAGAGGTTATCAACAGGCTCCTCAATATTATGTATGCTGCTTTCATGACCACCCAAACAATGACCGACCCCTAATGAGAGAAAAGACACTACCTGAAACAAATGTTCAGTGAAACTGCTGTGACACGAGATATTAAGAGTTAAAGTATTATACAGTATATACAGTATGCAAAATGTGTGACTGATAAATATGTATATGTGTACAGAATGAAGATAAAACATATAAAACATAGCTATAAATGAATAATTTGCCTTGAAAATTTGCGACATTTCGCTAAAATCATACTTAAAAGCTTTTTTCGTCTGACACTCCTCAGACTATGAAACGTCAGAAAGGAAAGTAGAATAGATTTTATTTTTCCTAGTTCCGAATTTATCTAAGTGTATTTAATCTATGTGTATTGGAGTCTGTCTACATTAAAACAACAAAACCAGTACTCTGTAGGCAGAAAGAGTTCGTTTTTTCACTTGGACTCTTTCAATAATGTTTAGTTTTTTTATTTTCTCTTTCTTTGTTTCCTTTCTTGTCTATGATTGGCTAGTTTTGCTACATGTTTCGTCTAAATGGGTTGCCATATCCTTTCCTTTCTGACGTTTCATACTCTGAGGAGTGTCAGACGAAAAAAGCTTTTAAGTATGATTTTAGCGGAATGTCACAAATTTGCAAGGCAATTTTCAAGTTTTTTACCACAAAAAGATTGTTCTAATGAATAATTATATAACAATTAAAATAAAAGCATTGTCCAAGTTTCATGATTTATAATTTATGTAAGTATGAGAAATTGACATTTTAGTTCATAAAAAATCGAAGATTTAGACCTATTGCACTTGTTCTATAATAATTAGATGAAAGTACTATTCAACTCCCATTTGTCCAGCCCATATTATCTGCAGCAAGACTAACAACCTAGATCAGTTTCAGATGAGTGTACCCTGCATTCAAGTAAAATTGTCTGGTCCTCTTGTACATCATATCTATAAGAGTGTGTAACTGTCTGGATTACACAGTTCACACTGCCAAAGCAGTCTGCCTGCTAGAAAATGTGCTAAAACTTGAAAGTTTATTCAAAGCAAGCAGCCTGATATTAGGCAACAGAATTACATCACCCATAAGGAAAGCAATACATTGTTCACAACATTATTAAAGATCAATTTTTGGCACCTGCAAAGGAGAGTGCATAGCTTCAAAGCAATGCACATCAAAATCATAAGCACAGAACAGCATTACACAAGAAACAGAATGCTTAAGACTTACCCAGGGGTTGGATACTTTTTTATGTCAGGGAGTCGATTTGCACCACATTGAAATGGCTTGAATGCTGGAGAAAACTCTCTGGGTTTACTAATAACAGCTTGATATGCAGGTGGTCCTGGTACACCCTTTAAAGAGAGTATGGTTTCAGAATGTGCAAATACAAGTCCTTTACAATGTAATACCACTATACGAAAAAGTTACAACTGCATAGCTTGTTCTCAACATTTCGATTTAAATGCATTGAACTACATGGTAATTATATTCAATTAACTAAACTCTAACATGATGACATGTACATCAGCTGATCTCTATTACTTCCAAATTACACATTAGTAAATATGCACTAATGAATATTTAAATACAGTTAACTACTTACAGATAAGCTTAATTATGATGCATATAAGGTGTACTAAGCAACGTATTACACACTTGACATAATAGCATAGGCAGTATTCAGATAAATATCAATGACAAATATGTAAACATTAAATACTGATACCACACTACAGATGTCAAAAAATTAGATGGTCAAACTGTTTAGTGGATCTTACATTTATTTCCTTGTGAAATCTTGAAGCAGTGCGGGCACCAAGCGAGTATCCTCTTTTACAGATGGGTTTTTGGTCAAGTGCATAGGTAAAACTGCTGACCTGCCACAATAAAATCAAATACTTTTCAGAATATATTCTTGGAGCAGTAGTGCCTATTCTTAAGTACAAAACTAACTTGGAAACTCAAGAGAATATTATGCTAACATCAATGTTAATAGTACTGTTCAAAATTTGTTCCTGTTTTGGAAGAGCAAGAAGTCTCATATCCAATTTAGATGACCTTAGAAAAGAAAGACATGTACAGCAGGTTCTCCAGTCAAACAGATACCAAGCAGGTCCAACCATGCTGCTGAACCAGAAGCAGAACCTCAGAAGCAGATATGCCTTCCCTATGTGAAGAACAACAAGTGAACAGCTAAGAAGGATTCACACAAAAAAACCTCCAGTGCTGCTTCTTCGCAATGTCCATTCCAGGGAAGATGTTGTCAAAACCAAAGGATTCCATCCCTCTAGAAGAAAGCAACAACATCGTATACAAACTAGATTGTAAGGATGATCATGCCACTTACATTGGCAAGTCAAAGCATTCCTTGTGGCACAGAGAGAAAGAGGGCAAAAGAGCTGTTCACAATGGTGACACCTAACAGTATGAAGTAGCTGACCAATGTCAAATGTTTAGCATACTTTTGACTGGGAAAACAAGAACATTATACACAAGGAGACCAACACAAAAACAAGAAAAAATAAAGAAACGATCGACTCCCTACAACACAGCAATCACATCAACAGCATATCTTACAGTCTTCCAGAAATATGGCTTCCAGTACTAGCAAAAGAAACACAACAAACACAACACAACTATGGTGCCAATTCTTGGGGCATCTCGATCCCTGTCACCATGAACATCTGCACTGAGGAAGAATAAAATAGCTATACCAGACCATTTCTAGTAACCTGATGATGAAAGAAGTGTCTCTCAAGATGTAGCTCACAAAAAGCATACAGCTTATGTCATGATAAAGATCCTGTCTATATGGCTTTCAATGAGTCCATTAAGTCAAAAATGTACAGTTTGTGGTCTACAAGTGTTTTCTCTCTTTCTCTCTCTAAATATTTTTTTTTCTAAAGAAGAATTATTCGAAACATAAAAAAGTGTTTATTTCTTGTAATTTATATATATTTAATAAACATGGATGATTGAGCTCTTGACAGATACCACAATAGCTGCACTAAGTGGGAGCTGACTGGGTTCAAACTTGCAATCCTCAGACTTAAAAGCCAACACTCAAATCTCCGTGCCATCATGGCACAAAGGTTTGGTGAGGGACTTTCAAAGTCCTTGGTATCACGAGCCAAAACCCAGTGGTGGGCAAGGAGAAATTCATTAATTTTTCCTGTGTTTTGGCTTAAGCCTTCATCAATATATTCATATATGTATTCATATATATATGAATATATATAGCTGATTCCCATGTCAAGGTTAGGTAATTTACGTAGAAGTAAGCTCTTTATGAGAGTGCACTCTTTTTACCTTCCCTCACCAATGGTACTTTGTTTGTTGTGACATGGATTCAAACTCGCAACATCTGGCTTGCAAGATTGTCATCTCATCTAATATACCAGGGTGGCAAATGTTCACACTATTGATCCATTGGAGCTTATGGATATTACAAATGTGACCAGCCTATTACAGGGATCATTTCTGGAAATCCCCATTAGCAAATTCAAGAAAGTGATAAACACATTGTCTTATAAAATGTAAAAGGACAACATGTGGGGATGAAATTTGTGTTGTCTATTTTGCTTTTCAGTGGATTTTCACTGACGCTTTTTCTATTAAGATTATGCGGATGTATTATTAGCATTTTTTGCTAAAGATTATGGTATAGGCTTGGGTTATTGACTGTTCATCCTGATATACGAAAAGCACTTAATTCACCTCTTAAAAGTTAATGGGAAAAGAGAGAGAGTTTTATGAAATTGCTTTATAGTGTTACAAGTTACCTCGTGATTATCATATGCTCCAGGACCTAAATTTGGTACACCTCTGAGGCCAAGTTCATTTCCAGCTCTGGTATGTGGAGTCTTCAATGGTAGCAATTCTCTATTCAGTGTTGTACCAAAGGCAACTCTTGTTTGTGCTTGGAAATTAAAGAAAGCAGATCTTACTAACAAGCAGTAATTGAGTACTGTAAAAACATGACCAAAACAGTGCTTGACTACCACAAGCCTCTTTCTTCTATTAAGTAATCTTTTAGTGCAGTGTATAACACTATGTATAATACGTATGACCTATAAAGCAGAGGCCTATTATATACATGGTCTCTAGTTTGCAAATATCGTTGTCAATCATTGTCGTGTAAGATTTTTATGTCTAACTGGACTTCGTGCTAGCATTAATACTATGAGTCTATATCCATTATTCTACAAAACAATACTAAATTAGAGCCCAATACATAGCAAACACTTGATGGAAACACTAATCGTTGTTACTCCTAATACTGTACGCGAATGTTTTAAAGAACTTACTTTTATTCGGCGTTGGTATCAGCACATTCATTGTTGAAACTGGAATTTTCTGCAGTTGTCTATATTCTCTTTTAAATAACTTATCTGTTTGCGCCAGAAGTAAACTTTTCACAGCCACAACACTGGCACTTTAGCAAGCTATGTCTAAATCATTGTTAGTAAAGCCATGACAACGGCAACCGCTACGATTATGTTGACTTTTTTGGCCTCCTGTTGGCATGGTGATTCAATCTCTTTTTGAACACGATATCTCCTCTCTGTCATAATGGAAGGCTGATAGGTCAAGATAGACGCAGATTGTACCGTTAACATTTTGGTGTATAGGCTCCGCGGGATAATCTTTAATTGACATTGCAATCTCCTGCACAACAATGTGGTACAAGTGCAACAAAAATTATCATTTGCAAGAAGGTGTGTCACCCAACATCTAAACAATCCTGATTGAATTGTGTCCGGTCGGGGCCCGAGTCCAATCCCGACTTCAATCTGGTGGGGATCGGTGTGGTATGAAGTCAATTGCCTGTACAAGCATGGATTAGCTCTGCTGTTCTTGCTTGCTGAAAGGAAATATTAACAAGTTAATAATTCAGTGGCACTTGAATTCTGGTTGCCGTTAATTATGGCATGACATCCAGAAAAACGCAAATATATTGGAAAGTGATAGTATACAATTGTTTTCTAATTGGAAAAGGTTTCTACATTTTCTTGAAACCGCACATATTATATATGAAAATAGGTGGGTAATAGTAACCTCATTACTGACGTTGTTAGCTTAGAAGGCATACAAAATATTTCCCTTATTGAGTAGAATATTGCGGAAGAAGATTTCGAGAATAAAAGTATTAAAATAGCTTGCAAGATTACGTAACTTAAATTGGCTGTTAAGAAATTTTACCCAAATCTTACCGACGTTGTCGAGAGAAGTTGACATTGCATAACAGCAAGCAGTGCCTCCGAGAGGGGGGTAGCCGGGGCAACTGCGCCGGGGCCCGGGCCATTTCGGGGCCCCGTAAGAAATTGAAGCTGTTATAATCTGTTATATTTTGTAATGATATCAAAGTGAAGACTTAAAAGTTATGCTGTGATTACCTACTGTTTGCTTCCTTAAGCTTTAGCACAGTTGACTTAATTCTGCTTAGGCCCAATATCTTGTTTGAAAATTAAAAAAGTTTAAAATGGGGGCCGTTTCTATTTGCTGCCCCGGGGCCTGTCCTAGCTCTCTGCTGCCCTGAGAGCAAGTAAGAGATGATTGCTTCTTTTCTGAGTGGGGTGCAAGTAAGTTAAGTTAGGATCAATACGAGCTCTGGATAAAGTAAGGTATCATAGTG
>JANTCA010058733.1:0-38655 GCA_024741275.1 Chironex yamaguchii
AGAAAAATCGGAATGCATTTAAACTTGTTTTATTTCTTTATTCATTAGATGCATCATGTATCCTAGTTTGACTGAACAGCGTTGATTTAGTTGTTATTTCAATGTGTCTTTGGCTACCCGCATTAACTTGATTCGTGTTGATTTAAATATCGTTAATTTAGGGTTTCGTTAATTTCCTGCAACAAAATAAACAGCCATGTACACTTCATGTTCAACGTGAAAAATGATGATCTTCTCAACTGAAATAAATCTCCCTGAATTCAAACATGCTAATCCATGGAAAATCCTAAAGTTTATTGACTAGAATAGAGAGCGACTTGATATTGAGTTGGGTCGTCAGTCATCATTTTTTTCTGCACTATGTACACTTTTTTACAAGGGGGAGGGGTTATTAAAGAGAGTACTCTTTTTACACTTGTGATAATTATAAGAAATTTGCACGACCCTTTAGTAAAGACCTAGTAGCCAGGTTAAATTATATTTAAGCAGGATTTCTAAAATTTGAAAAAAACGGAATGCAAATCACCATGATGAAATATAACTTGGCTTTAATTTCACGGATTGTTTTCATGTTTGAGATGTGCTCTACAAATAGTTTACAATGGAACGTAGTAAGGGATCCAAGTAGTGTGCACTGTCACGGCTCATTAACTTGAAGGATGGAGTTATCCTTCTTGTAACTGATGACCGCTAGATACAGGAACTCCAAAAATAAAACAACCAACTTTATCTCTGTACCAGTAGTAATGGGTGTCTTGCACAAAAAACAGGAAGTTTATTAAGAGATTTCTACATTCATCATTGTCATCAATTTGGGGTATTGTTGAGAAATCAAAATATTTCATTGCTAACTGCGTTGGTCATTACAGCTAGCCCCCGTCCAGATCGCTACCTGGAAGGAGGCGAGCAAAAAGGTATGGAAGAAAGGCTAAGTAATCTAAATAAGTCAATAAAAAAATCTATACATAAAACAAAGAAGCATTGCTGCTGGAGTGATAATGTTAAGGCAGTACTTGATACAGGCGATCAGGCCAATGTACATGTCGTCCGGATCCGGTTTGGGTTAGAAAACGATCCTGGGTCGGGGAGCTGTTATAAATAATTTATTTATGCCTTTGGAGAGGACAGTGGCGTTGACGGTGGTGACTTCTATTCCGCTTACAACGGAAGTTCCCAGCTGACGTTGGGGACCGTTCAGTAAAAACTGAATGATATTGAGAACAATACAAAACTTAATGGACCGTCTGTTGTTGGGTACTCGCAGGGTATGGTCTGTGCACCGAACTTAATATAGGACCAAAGGCACTGTCTTTTTCCTAAAAGTCTCACGTTTGCCTCTTTGCCCAAGCCTCGACAATCAAACACTACTCTAGTAAAGATGAATCCAGCAATTATAGTCCACGGTGGAGCTTGGAATATACCCGATTCTCTAGCTGATCGATACAAAGCTGGTATCCAAGTTGCAGCTCGAATTGGATACAGAACCTTAGCCAAGGTAAAACAAACTTTTCGTATAACATTTGACTGTACATAGTTATAGTCTCTCCAACTGTCTGTAGTGAGATCCTTGTCACAAAGTCGTCAAAATCCCTAGTCACGTTTATTGTCTGGGCAAGCAGTCGGTCATCTGATGAAAATGCCTTACTGTGCCTGTACTGATTAATCAAAGAGACGGGACAGAACTATTGAAGTTTTATTTGTGGATGGAATGGGACATAATAACTTCATAGGTGTTGACGGTTAGTACCTAAATTAATCGCATTCGTGCTAAAATTTCAGGGTTTATTTCGCTTAGATTAGTCAAGCCCGGAGCACGCAAGAGATTCTTGAGGGGGCCCCAAGCACGACATGCGAAAATTTTTGGGTGCCACGCCATTTACCCATTTGTCACATCTTTCCAAGCCCCTGAAATCTGTATATGTCACTTTCAACATATGAATATAAATATTAAGCTAAAATATTGTGATGAGTGTGGCCTTGAGGAATTATTCGTTTATTTCCATAATTATGACTACTGAATAGATCACCAATGAATGCTTGTATACAAAAGGTTAGCTAATCATAATGTAACTCACTGTCCTGATTGGTTGTTCATTATTCACAGATGGCTGATGTTTTTCAAACTATTACAAAAAGCAACAAAGGGAGTAATTTTTACATCACTCAAGCCCCATCGAACGATTGAGGCACAAGACCACATGGTGATATACTCCATTGGTCTTTGATAAAACCAAAAATACCTTTAGCCGACTGATCATAAATTCCTTGAACAAAATTTGCAAATAGTGAAACATCGTTAAAAATTGTAAAATACAATCCTTTTGAGGGGGCACGAGTTTGATTTCTAAAATTTTGAGAGGACCTGGCCCCCTCCGACCCCCCTCAGCTCCAGTCCTGAGATTAGCATGGCTTTACTATTATCAACTGGATTCACAACACAAAGCAATGTTTTGCAAGAGACACTTAGGAGTCTACATTAGATGTGAGGAGTCTACGGATGAAAACAGCAAATGGCCAACGATTCTTTCTCCTAGTCAGGGAGCGTTCTATGTTTTTGCACAAATGAGGCCTGTATTTGTCTTCAGTGTATGAGCAGTTCTGGTGCAAATAAATGAGGGAAAGGAGAATCTAACATGTCTAGACACTGGAAGCCTTATAGCTATCATTTTAATCTGATTTTAATAATTTTCAGTGTTAACACGTTCAAAACTTGGTTTAGACAAGACAGTGAAATGCAACAGAATTCAACACTTTTAAACAGAATTCAGATTTTCTAAAGAGTATGAGGGCAACCAAACTTAGGTTTGGAATTTGCATTATTGCAAGTAAACATTTGTATTGAAAAGAATTCCTTGTGTATTATAACCATAATTAATTTATCCATGTTTCAATAACTTTTTGTAGGGTGGTTGTGTTGTTCAGGCAGTGTGTGATGCAATATGTGAACTTGAAAGAAATCCTGTTTTCAATGCTGGGATTGGATCAGTACTAACAGAATCTGGAGAAATTGAAATGGATGCAATGGTCATGAATGGACAAACTCTTGATACAGGTGTGCCATCATGGATCATTGTTCATGAATAAGTGTATCCTAGTATATATCACTTTCATAGTTTTTACTCTGTGCAAGTTTAATGATTAGATGCAACCTAAGTATCCCTTTTCAGTGTGAAGGGTAATTTGTCTGCATAGACTGTTTATAGCAGATAATTGAAGGTTCAAATCATTTATAATCTGGGTGCAGGTAACATAATAAGAAATCTCTCTAAGCTATTCTGCAGGTGTGTACTTGGGACTATTGTGCTTGCAATGCTTCACAATCCAGAAGTAATGAATTTTGGAACCTCATGAAGGACTTTGCCTTCAAAAGGTAACCCCAAATCTCCTGGAAGGAAATGGTGAGGTGGCAAGATTTAATCATTTTCACAAGAACCATCCAAGCAGCAGTTGCAGAAAATAGATATAATATGTAAGTTAAGTACATGCTTTGATAAGCCAGCACTGTTGGAATTGGTTGCCTCCCATGCCATTGAAAATGTATAGGGTACTACCAATCTCCATTTCTCTAGCCTTTGAGCTATTTCTGCAGTATTTCTGGGCTTAGGTAGCATCTAATTGATGTGCTGTTTTTGCTTTTGTTTTGTCACACTGGACCAGACTGTAACTATTCTTGACATATATTTTTACCCTAATATATTTTGCTGTCTGTACTTTTTAAAACCTGCCATCTATGATATATACTTGATTTTATGTTTGGGCATAATGAGTTTGAGCTCTGTACATTTTGTTTATTTTCCTTCAGTCTAGGTCTCTCTCTGCTATACTTTCCTGGTACATGCACATTCAGTGCCCTAAACATCTCAACTGCCTCTGGTTGACTGTTATAACAAGCTAAGATTGATTGGTTTATGCTCTTTTAAACTGTTGTAGATCTATTACGTTATGCCTATCATCATATTTATTATAATGTTTTTGAAAAATTTTCCATTCCTAGACCCAGGCTTGAGACTAGCTTGGCTGAATTGAGAATTTTGATGATTTATAAGTGAGTCCTGATTTTGGCCACTGCTTTTCAATGCAAATACATGGATATTCACATTGTACCTTCATAGGTGGCACATTTCACTACATATTTTAAATAGTGTATTATATACTTGGAAAACAAGTGGAAAAACAAGAATAATGTAATGTGATTGGAATAGTATATCTAATGGATTAGAATGGAAGGAATATGTTTTATGCCAAAGAGAAACAGAGGGTGTTCAAAGATCACATGTAAAATATCATGAATAAAAACAAATAAGTAGCATGATGACTTGGTAGCTGGGGTAGACAAAAGTAGGGATATAGGCCTTGGAGAATGTGAAAAATATAAAAGCTTATGAGCCATCCTGGATTATGAAGGAGCACTTGACAGTGTCCAAGCATTGTCAAGTTGTACTGAATGTAATTGTTGCAAATAATAGTGATGGATCGTAAATTCCACAAGAGGGTCGTGTTTCATTTGCTTGATGTAAAAAGAAAGGTTTTTGTGATGGATCAAAGGTCATACAAGAGTATTAAGTTGTTGCAGCAACGTATGAAGGTAACAGAGAAGGTAATAGAAACGAGATTGAGCACATTGTGTATGTAGATCGGATACTGTGTGAATATATACAATTTTCGTACTCAGATGACTATAAGAGTAAGGAAAAATATTAGCATTTTGTTGATTTTGAGAAAGCATTTGATAATTTGACAAGGTATGTAGCTAAATGAGTATTGAGAGGTAGGGGAGTACCAAAGATGTTTGTGAGAGCAGTCATGTAGAAGTACGAGGATTCGAAGATTGAAGTAAAGATTAGTGGTGGATGAGTTCATCAATTTTTTTAGCTGTCACTGTGGATAGCTGAACTAAGAAAGTTCTCAGGTTTGTTCAAGCTTTTGCAGTCCTCAGAGTAGAAAGGTAACCCTCAAACTAATGCACAATCCTGACATAAAGGTTTGAGAAGGGACATGTCCTTGATATATTGAGCTGCAACCCAATGGTCATTCAGGAGAAAATTCATAAATTTTTAATCTGTTTAACTTAAGCCTTCTTCAGATAATGCATATCTCAACTTGTGCTCATGAACTTCAGATTAGATTTACATGCTCTAATTTTTGTACGAAGCACCATTGAGCAGACAAGGTGTTGATGAATTACACTTGTTAACCACTTGAATAGATAGGTATACTTAATATTGAATGGTCATTATCATATTCATTATTATTATTACTATAGTTGTTGTTATTATTATTATTTTATATAATTTATATAATTCATATATTTAATATGATTGTGATGTCATAGTTTTCTGTCTATAATTTTTTGAAATTGCTGGAAATCTTTGTTGTTGAATTGTATATGCAAGGGCATTGTTTTGGTGGAGTTATCCTGCAAATTACCTATATCATTTTGGTTGTCTTTGTTTGAAGAACAATAAAATGGTCAGCAAATGTGTTAAGTAATAACATACCCAGAAGAATGTAGATCATTGATTAGATTATGTTAATAATGGGCTTTATCATTCATCTCACCAGGAGCTGTGTCGTGTGTTCAAAATATTGCTCACCCTATCTTGCTTGCGAGAGATGTAATGGAGAAATCATTGCATTGTCACATTGCTAACAGTGGTGCCTTGGCATTTGCAAGGAAGATTGGACATCCAGTGTTAGAGGACAAGACACAACTTTTAGCAGAGGAGGCAATTTTAAAATACAAGTCCACTCCTCATATGTTGTACAAAACCAGTGTCAGAGGCTACTTCAATGAAATTGTGAAGTCAAAGGACATGTCTGATCTAGGGGATGCTTCGGAAAAGTCATTGGAAAATCAGGACAGTCATGATACTGTTGGAGCAGTGGCAATTGATGCCAGTGGCAATGTTGCTTGTGGTACATCAACAGGTAAGATGGAAGCATTGCTTGTCAAGTGTGTAATCTACATTTAAAAGAACCTATGATCTGTGTGCATGTGTGTTTTGAGGGGGAGCAGAGCTCTGTTGTTGGGTATGACTAGAGTTTTAAGGACAAAGTATGAGTACTTTGACATTGCAAGTGTATTATGAATGAAAATTGTTGTACACAAAAGTGCAGGCCACTCCATAAGTATTGACATAATTACATAATAACATGAGGTAAGGTGATAAGGCCAGCGTTAAGGTGATAAGGCCATGTGGCTTTTTATGGAAAACATAGCTGTAATGAAACATATGTATAGACATACCATAAATTACCGATTGAACACCCTGGGTACTTATTTAGAAACAAAAGTTTTTGGGTGGGTGCTTATTTGGATTGGGTGCTTATTTGGACTGGGTGCTTATTTGGACCTGGGCGGTTGTTAAAAAAAGGGAAAAACAGATACTTAAACATACATCATCTTTCTGTAGAATAGATTGAAACATAACGTTTTAATCAATCAGTCAATCAATCAATCAATGCATCTTCATCATCCTCAGTATCATCACCTAAAAGCATAAACTTTGGAGCTGCTGGATCCATGTCTTTGCTGTCCAGACTTTTGAGAATGGGTTTTCATCAGGCTAAGTGAAGTGGACAGTTGTGACTTCAGTACTGTAAATTACCAATTAACCGCTTTGGGCGCTTATTTAAGAACAAAAGTTTTTGGGTGGGCACTTATTCAGACTGGGTGCTTATTCTGACCTGGGCGCTTGTGAGAAATATTTTTCTGAAACTGGGCACTCATTTGAGCATGTGTGCTTATTGGAGCATGGGTGCTTATTGATGTCCTGGGTGCTTAATCGGTAATTAATGTGACATCGCTTGCTACCCCAACAGTTTGTGTGTCAACAGCAAGTCATGAAATAAGTTTTCTACCACTGCAAAATAAGAAGGCAAATCATCTAGATTTGCTCTACACTTTGCTTTTTTATCATCCTGATCAAGTTCAAAGCAACCCATGGAATCCTCTACAGTAAGTATCACTTTGCTAGAGTTTACAAGCTGCCTTGAGAAAGTTTTGACTATATTACATATTATGTTTTATTACACATATTGCAAGGTTCTAGTACATGCCATCACTAACAGAGACCAATATTGATAAACTTGAAATTTCTTGACAATCATTTGGGTCATATTATTTACATCTGTGTTGACTGGTACACAAAATCCAACTGCATTTACCATCAACCTGTCTAGCATTTCAACTCTTGTTTGATCTGCGCATTTAAATGCCTTCGTGAAATGATCTAAAGTAATGATTCGTAAAGTGAACTTCTTAATGGGATGATTTTCTTGTATTTGAGGTGGAATATACATGAAGATGACTGGGAGAGTTGGAGACAGTGCACTGGTTGGGTGCGGAGGATATGCCAACAAGGCAGGAGGTGCCTCAGCCACTGGCCATGGAGAGTCACTTATGAAAGCAACAATTTGTAGACAGGTTTGTGTGAGATTACAAGTCCATTTGTCACAAATATACTAACGGAGGCAACCACTTGAGTGGTGGTACACAATTATGCACAAGCTTTATTAATTCATACCGACGGAATATTTTTTGGCAGAATATACAGTTAGAAATGAGTTTGTGGAACAATCTATACCTTAACGTGCGAATCTCAGTGGCGACAGGAGTCAAGTTAGCTTAAGAGGAGGCCCCCAACATTTTGTGTTTGTTTTGTTTCTAGTGCTGGGAGCTGATTTCTGGATGAGGGTAAGATATGTTGTTTCTGTGAAAATTGAGATGCCGAGAGTAGATGGTTTCTTTTGTTTTCCTAGTTGTAAAATCTTCTGGTCTGTAATTTTTTTGTTTTGACAGTTAAATGTGAGATAATTTAGGGGGCTATTTGGTGGCTTTTGGTGTCACCCCTTTGGACAGCTCTTCTGTGTTCTTTTTCTCCCGGTCGTAAAGATCATTTGGACTCTCCAATGTAGTTGGCAACAGTTGTTACATTGCAGCTTCTCCACTATATCGTTTTACTGAGTGATTGGCACTGGGTCTTTTTGATTTGACAGCATGTTTTGTAAGGCGAAATCCGTGTAAAAGGAACATTGAATGCTGTATTGTCCAAAAACTCTCTTGATCTTTTCACTGATATTTTTTATGCAAGGTAGGCACATTCGTTTCAATGGTTCTTTTTCTTTTTGTTTGAGTGTGTTTGCCCTGCTCGGGTCCCTCTGGATGTCAGGAATCTGATATCCGTTGGAAAAAACCGTTCATGTGCTTTTCTGGCCTGTGGAAAAAGATCTCTTGAAACGTGCTTACAATACGACTCGCTATATTATAAACTTTGATCATCCATGGCTTCCATTGAATCAACAATGGCTAGGATTTTCAAATTATGAATATATTTGGAACCGCAGAATTATTGACAAGTGAAAGAGGGAAACAATTTCCAGACATCAATGAGTACAGTTGGGTCAGTCAAAGTAACTGTTTTTAAAGTTGCTAGGAGACCTTCTTTGAAGGAGCTAAAGCCCTCGTGTACAACGTTGTTACTACTGTAGTCTGTCCATTTGTTTTATGGTTTTATCATTCATTTTTTTAGGCTGTTTATTACCTGGAATCGGGGGATACAGCTCAAACGGCGGCTGAGAAAGCAATTAAATATACATTTGACTGCACCAAAGGCAGAGGCGGTATTATTGTAATTGACAATAGTGGAGGAATTGGTCTGGCATTTACGTCATATCGTATGGCGTGGGCTTATCGACGTGCTGGAGTTTTGCGTTATGGCCTTGATCAAGGTGAAGATCTCGTCGCTGAAGTATCAGACGAGGATGAATAATTTGTATTAAAGGCATTTAACAGTATTTTGTTTTTAAATACGACTGTGTGTCCATGTACTGATAGACAAATGGGGAGATTTCGAATAAAGTAAGTTGTAGCCTTCGTATAGATGCATAAGTTAAATCTGATCCAATGCAAGGAACTCAGGTAGAAGTTATGCTGTAAGCTGATCATATAAATGCGGGTAGTTAACCATGTAATCTGCGTGTAGTTCAACGTTTGTAAAACAGATAAAAAGAATGGAGTTTCATTCGTGGGCAACAAATGTAATAACTCATAAGAAAGGTATCTTAGAACACAAACTTCAACGTAATTGTAATTTTTTAATTTTTTTATAAACTTATGTCGATCTCTTACATTAAGATGAATTTCACAGTTGATATCTAAATCAGATTCTTTTTGACAGCCATCAGGTTTTTGGCCCCCATCAGGTTTTTGGCTCTTGGCAGCATTTAACTTTTTGATCAGCGATATTGTAACAATGAAACGATGAACGAAATTTTTTTAATATCACGATGTTCGAGCTCTGTTAAAGCCCGAGCATGTAAATGTCAATAATTATATCTTGGTGACAACTGTTTATCTGTATAATTTGTAACTGACAGTAAATGGTAATGATTCTTGTATAGTACATGTGGCCTTTTTCAACTGTACACCAAGACATTTTCAAAATTTCCAAAGAATGAGGAGATATGTGAATGATATGAAGAACTGAAGGGGATATACAAACCCTATTTAAAACCCTTTAAACGGAAGAGCCATTAGTGGGAATTATGGTTTGATCTTCTACTCAAAAAACTTCACTGCTCACTTGGCGCAAGAATCAGATTCGCACAAAATTTTTACCGGAGTTTTGTATTGGTTCACGCAAAAATTTATTAGTTTTTAAAAGAGAATCGGATAGCTGTCTAAAACTTCACGAATTTTCTAGCGGATGCTCAACAATCACGTTTTTCATTCTAATCTCAAAATTTTCATGTTGGGGGGTTTTAGTGATTTCATTTCAAATCAGGTTTACTATGTTGCATCTGTTGATGCATGTGTTATATGCGTACTGAAGTAAGGATGACCATAAATACGTTGGAAAGACCTATTTATCTGAATCTTTAAACTGAGTTTCATGTAGGATTCAGTCACAAAACACTAATGGGAGCAAATCAAGTCGCTCGACCTCCTAGGAGAGTGACCCTATCTCCATGTAAACAGGGCCTAAGAGTTAACTAGTGTGAATTTCCTCGTCTTTCCATCATATCAGACGGACGCAACACGTCATACAAGACAAACAAAATGCAATAGTATTATACAATATCTACTCACTCTTTCCTGTCAAAGGAATAAAACCTGCAAGTTAAATTATTCAACATGATGCGGCCTATTTTATGCATGCCTTTAAGTTATCTAGTTTTTGTACCTGAAGATCTTGGGTCCTTTGTACTTAACATGTTGCATTTTGGTTATCCTGATAAAATGTGAATGAAATGGCTCGGGACGTCCTACATATCGTTGCAATAAAATAGATATTGTAAATTGATATTAATTATGTACAAATGCCCGCAGTATGCATCGGAATTATTAAAGGTTACCTACTGCCTACTGGCTTTTTACAAACTGTGTTTGAAATTTGAGGCAGTTAACTGTTCACAATTTATGTATCATGGTTAAAAATTAAGATGCGATGATCGCTAAACATCAGTAGATATTGAAAATCTAAGTGCAGCAAATTTGAAAGTTTGGAGACAAAACAGTGACAGTGTACATCTTATTCTAAAGAGTCTTTGTACAAATGTGTTTCCATGCAAATTTCTAGCTGTTTAACGACGGCAATTCGATCTAATTTTTTAACAAAAATTTTATGTGCGAGAAAAATGCGCTTATCTCAGTCCAGCCATGTGGAATATAGTTGATCACTTACCCAATGTAGTAAGCACTTCTATTATTCCTTATTACCTTAAAGGTTTGGCAGAGAAGCTTCACAGTTAAAGTAGACCTCTAACTGTATCCATTTTTTACATGTACTAGTGCTTTGCCTCTGTGAACTGTTCTCGTGATGGTTAATAGAGTATGTTCCTGTGCCCTGCAAGCTATGCTACTACCAAGCCAGACAGGTAAAAGAGTAGGATTCAGATTAGGAAAACTCAACTCCAAATTATTGGAGCAATAGCCTGTCATACAACTGTGACATGACAGTAATATTTGTGGCAGAGGAGCTGAAAGGAAAAGCCAAAAGCAAACAGCACACGAACAGCAAGCAAAAGAACAATACAAGAGGTTGCTGTACCTGGCTAGTTAGTGAGCACCACCGGGCATAGTGGTTCTTGGATCTATTAGCCCTTTAGGATAAACTGCTTCGTCGGAAAAGAAGTCTCTGTAAACCAGGTATCAACCGAGACATCTGGGATATTTTAGATTGGTAAAGGTACCCCGGGAAGGCAGGCGAGGCTGAATTGTCAACAAACGACTGCCATATCACAGGTACATGGAATGAGAGAGACCCAAAAGTGGGGCCAGTTATCTTGCATTGTAAAGGGGATAAAGAAAATGAGCATTAGCTTTTTATGAATTTTTGAAACACAATGGAAGGAAATTGCAGAATTTGCTTATAAACTGGCAAAGACAGATGTATCCTACAAAGTGACATACTAAGGCGGAGAACACAATGATAACGGCGTTGCTGTTGTTTCGGACATGATTAACCCAGGTTTTCTTTTATTACAGCTCTCACTCAAGGAGAGAATTAGGTTTCAAGTTACAAGCCAAACTGTAGAATACCTTTAGATTTATACGCTAAATGAGGATGCAAAAACAGAGGAGCTAGAGAGCAATTTATTTGACACAAAGACTTCGTCATTATGGCAGGAGACGTCAACAAAACAATTGGATATCAAAGAGAGGATAATTTTGTTGGCCTTTGTAGACTAGGAACGGGAAACATCAGGAAAAGAAAGCTGCACAAGTTTACCAAACAGCAGGGATTGTGGTTAACAGTCGAGGAAGCACAGGCAAACGGCATACATGGGTGTTAGCAGGAGGCACCAATAAAAAGTAAATAGACTATATATTGGCTAACCAATGTTTCAAACATAATGTGAATTCCAAAGCAAGACGAGTGACAAGAGTGAAATTAAGCCCTCAATTCTGTGTAAATGAAAGTAACGTCCCCACATTAAAAAGGTAAGAAAGGGCAAAAAGCAGAAAAAGTGAAATCAGGACAAGCTCAATAGAGGGGCACTTCAATGCCGGACAGAGACACACTTCTAATTTGAACTAGAACCTTTGCACACTTTTTGAAAGCTTTTGAAGAACTGTATTAAGGTGTCAGAAGAAACAAAAAGGTGAATTGAATAGGAAATTTTGGGAGTGCGGTGAATTTCGATAAAGAGACATTAGCATTAACTTAAAATTTAAGCTGCGAAACTGTTTAGCTTTTGCTTTAATGTTTTATGACTGTGGGACATAGGCAGTGGGGTAGGGGATTAAAAGGACAATGAAAGAATGCATTCGAAATGTTTTGATGCATTTGCATGCTGAAGGATAGATCAACCAAAGGCTGTTAAAAAGAGCAGGCACAGAAAGAGCTACATAAATACGCATAGCTAGAGGAAAGCAGGATTTTGCTAGGCATGTTATGAGGGTAAGTGCCGAACAATTGGGAAATCAGTTAAAGAATAGCCATAGAAGGAACACAAAGAAAAGGAACACAAAGGCGGACACCGACAGACGATTGAAAACTTAGGCTGCATACAGGAGATATAGGTAGACGAAGAGAAAAGCAGAAGACGGAAGACGGTGGAGAGTCATAGGAGACAACACTAGGATCGAAAAAGGCACACAGGAACTCTGCTTAAGAGCATTATTTATATCTATGTCTTTGCATCAAGGAACACGTGGGAGAAAGACAAGGAATCCACGACGCAAACATGAGAGAGAGTCCTGATTTAGAAAGTAAGTCATTGTCAGTAACATTACAAATTTGACGTTGGATATAATCTACCATATACGACAAGCAGTTGGAGTATCTTTCCAGATGTAATACTTAATGCAGGGGTGAATGGTTGCTCTTGAAAGGAGGAAGTGAGCCAACCCTTCATGATTCTAAAAGGAAGTCGGAACAAGTGTTCAAATCTTTAATCAAAGAATTGTTATGTAGGAGGCCTACGAATTTAATTTGCTATCTATGTAAAGCTTTTATTGCAAAGAGGTAAAATACGTCAGAAAGACAATCACATCGTATGGCTTTGTGTCGAGGAAATGGAATTAGCCGATGTAGCTGATGCCCTGATTGTTTCCCTTAAATTAGGCTTTATAAGCATTCTGTTGCTGTTTTTTGCTTGCAATTTTCAAAGAATGATCAAACAGTCAGCTGTTCTTGTAGGAAAGTATCAACCAATAAATACCATGAAACAAATTATGAGCTTTTATTAATTTCTTTAGGTGCTATGTCATGTGTCCAAAACATTGTTCACTTCATCTTGATTGTTCGAGACGTAATGGAGAAATCATCGCACTGTCATCCTACAAGCAATGGTGCCTTATAATTTGCAAAGAAACTTGAGCATCCCGTGCTAGAGGACACAACACAACTATTAACAGAAAGGGAAGCTTTGAAATACAAGACTACACGCTTGTTCAGTGAAAGCATAAAGACAAAAATAACTCTTGAGTTATGAGGGAAATACGTCAGTGCAATCATGGGAAGGTCAAGGCAGCCATGATACTTTTGGAAAAGTGGCAATTGATGTCAATGGCAATATTACATGTGGTACATCAACGGGTAAGATGGAAGAGTTGCTTCTCATGTGTATTTGATATACCATCAAAAGTGCCCTTGATGACACATATTGTAACTCTGTGCTTAGATTTAGTTTTCTGTATCTGTTCAGAGACATACGTAATAAATCTGACAACAGCTGTCGACGAGATGATTATCCAAGTGGACCTCCGAGTAATCTCTTCCTTGTGTAATTTCATGTACTCTCCTTACGGCAACTATTCCTCTTTCTTTAAGACATCACGGAGTAACGATTTGCATCCTACCTCTACGCTCTCTTAAAAGCACTCCCGATCAAGAATTTATCTGGACATTGCCCATGTTTTCGTATTTGAGATGTTAATACATCGTCATGAGGTTATTTCATGCCTATCATGTAGCACAAGTGACGTTTTTTCCAGTGATTACTATAAGGTCCCACGAATTTGGTTTGAAATGTCTAGATAAAATAATCACTTTGCCGCATAAAACCACCTGATTAAGATTTATTGCAGCAATACAACATACAGATGCATGCCATGACGAACAGGACGACTAGTGTTAGAGAGTAAAAATGATTTTGTTCCCAATATGTACTTGCCCCGCGTAGCATTCGGTTGCAGCGGGCTGGAAATGATTTACGTTACCATGAAACTTTATCATAGCTGGGCATTGCTAGTATTTTAAATTTTTCTAGCCTGGGCATGACTCCATTCTTTGACGAAACTAGATGACTATTAAACTCTGTTTGGGTTATTTTCCCTTAATGTGTGTGGGAGATGCCTGAAGATGGATGGAGGAGCCGGAGACTACCCATTGGTTGGATGTGGAGGACATGCCAATAAAGCTGAAGGTGCTTCATCCACTGGCCACGGGGAGTCACTTATGAAGGCAACAATATGTAGACAGGATATGTATGCATAAGGTTACGAATCCTTTCATTAGAAATATACTTACAGTAACTAAGGCAACTTCCTAGTGGTTGTTTCCTATAATATTTATGCTTTAAATTATATTTTGATTAATATGTGTTCTGATCTGTAGCTAGTGCAGAAACTAGCGCGTGATTTTGATGTCAAAATTGACATTTAGATTTGCTATAAAATGACTTTCGTTTCTTTTTAGATCATGTGTTTTTCTGATATACAATTGATACCAGTTAGATAAATTTAAAATGAATAAAATGACTCATGAGCCTTGAAAATGTGCTGATTAAGATGGACCTTTTCCACGGCGAAGAATTTGTTCTTGAAAAATACAAGCAAAAATTTGCAAAGAAGTGTAATCGAGCTATGTAATTCAATAAACCTCGTTTTGGAATTGTTCAGCTGACACATCATAAGAGCAGCCTACTTTTTCTATCACATTAATGTTCTAAATTAGAGGTGCTTCTAACGAGACTATTAACGGTTTTGCAGTACCTTACACACAATTGTGTAATAAATTTGTGCTCCCCTTCTGTTACACGTTCTATTGAAAGTTTAATTGTTACCAAAGTAGAAGCTTTTTTTTGCTTCTTAGGGCTACTAAGTATTTTGAATAGCAACACTACAGAGAGAGAAGGAACAATATTTAAAACAAAGCAGCATCAATCAAGTTTGTCATTTATTATGTCCTCTTCTGATTTTAATTTGTCTGGTTGACCCAAGGAATATGCTTTTCAGTGACTTGGCAAAGTTTCTGCAAGACGGATTCGATCCCAAAATGTATCAGAGCGCAAGAACTCAAACCATTCGGCCACTTGCCCACTATGGTTGGCAATAATGTTTAGCTAAAAACTTCTTACTGACACTCAACTGAGCTCCCAATAACACGTCATATTGCAACACCAAGCCCTTGATCGAGCAAAAGATCTCATATGACTTTGTTATTAGCCCAAAAGCTAACTTGTGTATTTTGACACAAAGATAACAGTTGTCAGAAGATAAAAAGAAAAACACTTGTACTCAAACACTGAATACAGCACTCTTAATTGACAGCAAAATAGCCTGTAGAGGTAGAGCCTCTGTGGTATCCTTACTTTTGTTGCTTCATTCATGAAACCATTAAGCTGATACGTTGGCAATATGGCGTGTTGTAATTAAGTAGCTTGGCATGAATGGTCCATGCATTTACCTCGACTTTGTGAGCCTTACCTTCAGCAAACCCCTTCCTCTAACTTTCAGCGTGACCCTGGATTTGTCAACATTTGTATACTATTATCTCGTTTAGTTCATCTCAGCTAGTGAAAGTCCCTAATGTAGTGAGGTTTTTAGTCCATATGGTTTTAGACGATAGTTGTATACAGCTAAGAAACTGATAATCATTATAAAAATTTATGCTTTAGGCAAGTGTACATAATAGTCAATTAATAAATCATACGGTCCCTCAATGTGCAGAAAACGTCAAGTACAACGAAAGATTTGGTACACTATTTAGTGTTTTCCTTTCCTATTCTTTGTATGATACAACTTGACCTGCCCTCCATTCCAGAACAGTACTACTACTATAAAAGCACTTGGAAAGCACAAAACCTCGCCAAGTCAATAGCGTCACTTCAAGTTGTGGGATTTCCAAATTTCAGGATATTTTGATAAGCTGTACTAACAAGACTTACAGTGACAGTTCCCGGCGTATTGATTTCCTCATTAACTCTCGTTTGTCGTCATTCGACTTTCTCCATTTAGGTTCCCTTAACACAATAACTATAGTTGCATGTAGCATCGACACGAGGTCATGTGTAAAATTTATGTTTCTAGGATCCAGATGGTAAATTGGATCAGTATCAAAACCTAATTTATTTATTCCTTTTAATTTTTCCGACCTCAAAATCAATTCGCAATCAGCCCGTAACATTTTAGGTTAATTTGCTAACAAACAGATCAACAAATAAACAAAAACAATAAGTGTGTGCTAAAGATAACCTTCTTGGCAGAGGTAACAAACTTGTAAAATGAGCTGAAACAATTCGTAAACTGTTAAAAAATAAAAACCTTCATCTCGGGTGGTTGCTAATCACATAACTGCTATCTGAAATCTTTTCAAACTTGGTAATAGACTTGATAGATTAATTCCACCCACATAGCATTGAGGTATATGAGCATAAGATATAATCATCTGCATTTGCAAATTAAACTTTATACATGTCTGAAATGATGTGATTGCTCCAGCCGTGCATGCACACTACGCAGTTAAGATGTGTATATTTGGTTGTGGGGCAATCCATTGTTCTTTTTATTCATTAGCCAAGATATATAATCTGACATAACCAGCAACAACGAGAACATTAGCTTGGGATTAATTAATCAGCATTTTATGAACAAAACTGCTTTCAGAGTAGCTGAATGCCTTATAATTCATATTCCCAATATATTCATGAATAAAATCTCAGAGATCTAGTACATATTCACATACACACAAGAGTTGCGCATTACCACATTACCTGCACTAAGTGGGAGATCCGGGCTCGAACACGTAACCCTCAGACTGATAGACCAACGCATCCGTTATCCTCTATTACCGTTTCGTGGACCAAATACAAAAATCAATAAGTCATAAAGCTCATGCATTAAGAAGACATTAAGCAACGGTGTTTTTCCACTTCGACATGAAAGTTTTGATAAACAGGAACAAACGTTGAAATAATGAATGTCCAAAAGGGATACAATGGAAACTAAAAAAGAGGTCAAGTCGGTTGTACTTCTCAGGCCTGACAAAGGAAATGGGATTGTCATTATGAACAAAGAGGATGATTGCACGCGACAAAGGAGCGTGCTAAGCAAAAGGGAGCACTTCGTTTTCGGTGGTTTTCGTCCGCTTTCTACACATATCAGTTTTGTCTATCACTTCGTTACCGCTGTTCAAAAGCATCCGAGTTCCGTAGAAATCAAATTGTGCTCACGTGCAAATGTTTATCACCTGCCCTCTCGTTCAGACTGCTCCACGGTATGACACATAAGCGTAAGCACACTTACCTTAATCATACAAACGTCATACGGTATGCGCGCACTAACTTGCGGATCATTTCTTCTAGTTGCCAAGAATTCAGAATACGTTCTGTAAGATCAATGGAGTGAGTACATCCGGGTTGTCCTTATTTTTAGTTTCCTTTGTCATCATTAATTCCCCCTTGGAGACATTCAACAGTTACCACCTCGTTAATTACCAGTTAAAGTTGTAACACACACCATTTATCGCTCTTCTTGTGATGCATTGTACTTAAATGCTACATATTCTTCTGTAATAATGTCTTATCTAACTAGCAGTTTTACCAAGTACCACACTCATGGCCAAAAAATGGCATTAACCAACGTTTTACTTTTTATTTTGATATCTGCATAACCAATTCATCGTTGATTATTAAAAAGTGAAAACAATTATTGTTTCTTCTACAATGTCCCCATGCTTTTGCACTGAAAAGGAACGTGTTGTCATCCATGATGGTAATTACTTAAAGGAACATATTTCTTCTTCTACCTTCATATTGCCGAATGCACGGTATGGACGACAAACATTTTTTCTGTGATCCGTCAACACTACAAAGCACAGCATTGCATTGATACCGTTCTATCCAATGAATGTTATGTACGAAAAAATATTGTGCAATGAAGATCCTTCTGCTCAATATAGCCTTAGTTTTGAATATGTGGTAAGGTGTTAACGATTTATTTCAACTTTTTATTAATCAAATAGTGTCTCTTTCTCTGACGATTACTAGCATGGCTCTTATATTAACTAGCAGACTACGTCTTCCACCTGGCTTATCAATTGCTAATGATCAAGGATCTTCATATGAACAACTTCTCGATGCAAACATGGCAATAATATATACAAATTCAAGGATCTTTTGCTTGAAGCAAACCCTAGAAACAAGTAAAATTGTTATGAAAAACCTTAGCGTGGTGATGTATAATACGAATTCCTTTCCTGTAATATTTGCACAGAAACACTTTTATCCCAAGTTGGATGTAAATATCTACTTGTACTTAGGATATAACACCAGATCTACGTGACCTATTCCTACATGGGATTAGGCTGGTATGTACAAATCAAGTTCTTCTGCGCATGTCACATGTCACCAGTGACTTGAGTAATATTTGATCAATAACGATCTCATTTTAATGATATTTGATTAAGATTTATAAGCAGTAGAAACCTGCTTTCAAGCTCGTATACAGTATCATGCTGTACTGGTGTCAATGTTTGGGGATTAATTAAAAGTACAAGTCTTTACCAGCTTTTAACCTTGACAAGATGCTAAGCTGAATATACCAAATTAACGGTACCCTGCACTTTTATTTCATTTCTTTACGGGTAACGTGTTAAACTTCTAGCACATTTGTAAAATTAATCGCTCTTCATTGAGAATGTTCTCCTAGATAACAGTAAGAAATAATAAAGTACACAGTGAGCTTGAGCTTTGGTACTCTGACTGTCAGACGTTTACAATGAGGTTTCTCTCACACTCCAAAGGAGAAAAGTACGTTACAAATACATAGATACTGGCACAAGAGCATCCTACGATTAAGTAGGTTGGAATAATCAGTTGAACGTGATTTTGACTAATGTACAAATGACAGGATTCTCGACCAAGGATGCAATTCACTTGTAGAAGAGGAATATTTTATGCCTAAAGTCTTATATGTATCCAATATTTGGTGAAATTAATGATAACTTTGACCCCGAAAGCCAAGTGGTTAAATCAGTGTAATGTTTTCGCACAAACTGTGCAAAAAATCAAGGAAAAACGGATCATAGCCTATATACAGCTTCGTAGGTGTAATTTTCCTTATTTTTGGTGTATCGCTCAATAATGAATAACATTCTTCAAGTTTCGCTGTTTGTAGTATTATCAGTTCTATGTGTTTGTTTCAGTGGTGTAGGGATTTATTGCTTCGTTAAAAGAGGAAGCCGTAATTTGCAGTTCTACAATTTCCTTGGTCTACAAATTACAACATTATTGGCAGGATTGATTACAATACCTTCAAACGTAATACTTACTCTAAAACTTGGCTCTCCTTATTCTTGCGATATACATTTGTATTCTCTTTTCGTTTGCAAAGATATGCTTGCTTTCATTTTGTTACTTTCGTGTTACAACCAAGTGCTGGCTCTTCGATATCCCTTACAATACACGGTTTTTGTGACAAAAACGAGAATCCTTGGACTTCTTCTCAGTGTTTGCCTAGTCTCGCTAGTTGTTGATGCAATTCCATTTGTAAGATTTGAAGAAGAAAAAGAGAATACCATTTGCACATTTGCTCCTGCTCCTGAGTGGATACTTGCGACTTCATCTATTCAATTATTTCTCGTTATCCCCACCCTGCTTTTCGGATATGCATACATCATAAAGGTAGCATGGAAACAATACAAAAGGCAACGTCAAGTTAATGATCATGTACCAAACAATTCAAGGATTGAAAGGAGGACAAAACTTCCTAACGTGCTTGAGTTGAAATCATTTCGGAAGATATTGATCGTTTTCCTTGTATCAATAGTTGCGCATGTCCCAGTAAATGTGATTATGCTTTTGACAGTTGTTCGCAGTAAATCACCTACAGCTTTGCTAGAGATGATTGCTTTAACGAACGCAGACAAATTTCCTATATTAAAAACCATTCTATATGTTTGTAGTTTGTCATGTCCAGTAACCATAACGTTGAGCCATGTTGGAACACGGCAACAGCTAGTCTCTCTGATTGGTTGGCACAAGAAATTAGAAGACTGATTGCTTCGCTATTAAAGAAATATCTTAAAGGGTAGAACCAACCACCTTAGGGAAAGCACTAGCAAAGAAAGTAGGAATGTTTTGTATTTACCATGATTTTTAGAAAATAAATTAAGTTTGTACTTTCAAATAAGAATAAAATTCCCAATTATCTTTATCCATAATACTTTGCGTGTCTTTGTGTAATTCTCATGCATGTGATTGTTTAATACACATTTGATATACTACAAATGACGGGGTTCCCCAGGGTTCTGTTTTTGCTCCGGCCAACTACCTCTTCATCATAGTTAATATTCCTAATCAAAGCGTCTCTTTATCACGTTAAAAACAATTTCTTACTGCTATTTCACTGAATGAAAGTGGTTTACCTGAGAATGACCTTTGGCATCTTTGCTGACTTTGCCCTCAAAAAATACATCGAATTGATATCAAAGCAAGTAAGAAAACATAGATTAGTAGCCATAGGAACCATCGTGACATTTAGAACTGATTCAATCAAACAGTTTAGCATTTTGCAGGGCCTCAAGATCCCGGTGGTTCCAAAACAGGATAAATTGCCGCCTCCACAAATAGAAATGCCTTATTGGACTGCGAAGACACTGGCCAGTGGCTCTAGCTCATGAACATTGTAATCTAAATGTCCTTCAAATCCAGAGGGAGGCAACCAACTGGCAAAACAAACTTCAGGTAGAATTAAAATCGCTGCCACCATATTTTTATCAAAGGCGCTGACGACTTTGGACTTCAGTATTCATCAATGGTGAGCGAGAGTTTAGAGGGATTTGTATGGGGAAAGTGGTATAGGGTTTGTTTCCCGGGAAAAGTGGATTTCATACACCGAGGTTCTCTCTACGCCAGGAGTGCTTTAGAATGAACGGGAGAGTTCTTTAAAGCAACCTGTCCGCTTTACCCAATATTTAGGCCTATTAAAACTGACAGAGGCAGTTACAGTAATAAGTAGTAAAATTTAGAAATCTAAGTTGACTTATACAATTATTTTCAGTAATGTTGTCAACCCGAAAAGCCAAGTTTAAAACACGGCAGGGCAAACATTGAGGACGTGCTGATTACAAAATTGCTGACATGCATTTCATGAACACATAAGAAAGCAAGGAAAATAGTAATGGCCAAGAAAAGACAAAGAGAAAAGGTACAAAGGAATGAAAGAACAAGAGAAAAAGGTAAGATGATAAGCTAACCACCAAATCAAACTAGTGGAACAACCGGAGAGGAACCACAAATTCCATCTCTCGACACAGATCTTATTGGTCAATTTTCAATCTTACCTTACACTACAAAGTCTGCTATGTTTTCTGATACTTTATCCTGATGAATCTATCTGATCGGTGTCAAACCAAAAGCTTTATGGATGTCAGTTTTACTTAACACAGTTTTGTTTGTTGTGTAACATTTTACTACCTATGAACCCAAAGATGTGGGATGTATCTAAGTATTTGCTGATGCTTTCTATGCTGAAAACCTCTTTCTAATACCGAAGACTAACATTTTGTTTATTGCCAGTGACCAAGAAATTTCTTTAACTTATTTCATTTCAAGAACCTTTGGACGTTATCCAGATAAGGGCGTGGCATGCAATATTTATCAATCTATGCATAGGTCAGGCTTGATCCTCGCTTGAATGGCTTCTATTAATTTTCTATCCAAAAGAAATCACAGGATTGCTTGATTATTTTTAAAAGCATTCTTTTAAAGAGAGGTTTATGAAAGGTCCATAGCAATCATTTTGCATTGTTTTACCTTCACCTGCGTGACTTTAATTGGCCCACATATCAATATATAGTTTTTAACTAATCCAGTGAGTATTATAAGGTTTATTTGATTTATTTAGAGTGTATACATGCAAATATAAATTAATCTATACGTTAATAAGTATATGAAAAGCATTATCACAATTTGTAATCCTCCATTTGTATAAAAAATTAAAATATATTTTCAATGATTCTTCATAACTGTACCATTCGTTCGTTTGTTTTCGTTGTCCATCGATTTTGATAATGAAGTCCAAACGGCAGCTTCTAAGGCTTCTGAAATGGCAGTGGATCTCCAGACCTGATACAGGTCTCTAGGCACACACTGGACAATGAAGCTGGGGGCAGATAGTACAATCGGAGTGGCTTCAAGTTGATGTTAATATCTCTGAGTTTGCCTTTGTTCGTATGTCTCTTTGAAGGTGGTGGCTGGTACGCCACTAATTTCTCTACCACTAGTGTTTCAAGGTGCTCTTTTTCAAAGTGGACTTGACCTGGTCCTTGTAGCCTTTCTCTTGCCCGTCCACTGAGCGGCGACTTTGCTTGCGTTGACCATGAAGAACATGGCGTGGAAGAAGATTCTCTGGCTTCCAAATGACATGGCCGACCTATCTCAACTGGCGTAGAAGCAGAATCGATCGTACCATACTCAGAACATTAATAACCTTCTTATTTCTAGGAACATACAGCAGTTGTCAAGGATAGAAGCTAAGGTGATTTTAGTTAATACTTAAGGCGCGATTGGTAAACAATTCTTCGTCTGAGTGAATAATGCTTTATTTTCTGAAAGTAGAATGTAACACCAACAAAATGTCAATGCAAATAAACAAAATTCAATAAAGCGAGTTTTAATTTAAACATGACGTCTACAAAACATGAGTCCTGAGATAATATTTTAAAAAGTTAGACTAATATTTTCCGCAACGATACTCTTGATGAATGTTAGATTGTTAGCCAATGTTCTGCTTCTGAGACTAAGTGCGTGATTTTATTTAATGATTAGCGTTCCTATTTATTTATCACACAATAGAAAAGGTAGATATACTTATAAAGATATATTCTAAGAATACAGAACAAATAACAGGCGGATATCATGGATTTCAAGCTGTAAGTGATTGTTGTATGAATAAGGAACTTAGGAAAAGTAACCTATTTGTCAAATATCGAAGTAGCTCAGCTTTAACTTTCTCTACAATTTAGATTGTGATTGCATCCTGAATTTTGGTCATAAAAACATGTTCAGCCCCTGTTGATTTTTATTACAGTTCCGTAGATAGCAGCGTGGAAAAACGACAAATGCAATCAAAATATATCAAGCGAAGAGGTAAAACAGAGAGAAGCCAATGCAAATTATGCAGTCGTCCAGCAAAATCTGTCGAAGTGATAACAGTTAAGTAAACTATGCGGTACAATTAAGTTGACTTGTAATTAAAATCCGAAATATATTTATCTTAAACATCCAAACATTGTGCAAGATTGTAATCTTTCCCTCGTTCGATATCGTAAACAAACAGAAGATTTAAGAATGTGCTGCAGTCTTGTGCCGTGTGCTCTTACGATTTAACTAAGGAACAAATAAAACAACAAGTTCCAGCCACTGTACGCCAAGCATCAATTCCTCCTAGAGAACAGCCATCTCGTGCTTGCAAAGCGAAAATGACTGCCAAAACAGCGATTCTAACATAGGCCAACATTTACTAGAAAATTTAGAATGCGCCAAAATGTATAAGGACGAGAATTTTCCGATAATTGGCACAGCTAGATCGTCCTTTCATCTAAGTGTATTGGAGTCTGTCTATATTAAAACAAGAAAACCAGTACTCTGTGGGCAGAAAGAGTTCGTTTTTTCACTGGGACTCTTCCAATAATATTTTTTTTTCATTTTCTCTTTCTTTGCTTCCTTTCTTGTCTAGGATTGGCTAGTTTTGCTAGATGTTTCGTATAAATAGATTGCCATATACATATACTTCCCTTTCTGACGTTTCATACACTGAAGAGTGTCAGACGAAAAAAGCTTTTAAGTATGATTTTAGCGCAATGTCGCAAATTTTCAAGGTGATCAACAAATAAAACAAAATCTAAACGAAAAAACAAGAAAAACAAAATGGTAAAAACGGGAACGAAGCAATAGGAACAGTTGCAATTCGAAGTCTTTAGTTGAGAACGAGAATGTACAAAAGGAACACACAAATAAACGTAAAATGATACTGGCACACAAAATAAATAGAAAGCAAAGGCAAGAATAAAGTGGGAAGGTAAAGGAGAGTGCAGGATAGCAAATGAATACAATAATAAATTCAATTGTTTTACTTTCTTGGCTTTATTGTCAATCTGTAATCCAGAATGATATATCTATCTTCTACTGATATTTCAAAAAGTACTTGAGACTTCAATTTGTGGTTGTCAAAGTCACCTTTTCTTATCCATCCCAGAATAAATTTCTGGTATTGCCATAGGACAATACGAGAACATTATGATAGAAAGTTAGTCTACATGAATCGATCATAGTAAGCGCTAGATAGCAGCAGTTTAATACCTCTGTTATAATTCTGGAGTATTGCAAATATTTACACCATAAAGAATGCATGGAGCCATAAATGGTGTATAATTCAGGTTAAAATATGGTTCATTTGAACAGATAAATGTCAAATGCTACACTTAGTGTAGACAGTATTGATATTTTGACCACCAAATACCACCCAAAAATTAGAGTAAAGAATTTTGATTATTAAAATGCCACTTCATTTTGACGAAAATAATCGCTATTGCAGAATGAGTGGAATAGGTGGTATGAAATAGTTGTTTTAAGCTAACCTCTTCAATTGTCACTAAAGAAAATCAACATGTTTAAGCATATACATTTATTTTCTTCAATCAACCAGGAGAGTGGGATAACCCCTTACAGTCTCATTATAAATTGGTTCTAATTACTGTCATGATAAACGATTGGTTAAGATATACCTACTTAATTGAACCCAAAATAGAATATAGAGAAAAAAACCTATTACGAACAAGAAGGAATATATACTTGTGTTGGCTTTCTATCATGTGACTAAATCAGGAGTATTTTTGTCTAATTTCGTTATGATCGCAAAATACACAGAATTTTGTTCTTATGATGCAACAAACAACTTTTTTGAGTAGATAATATTTTTTTGTTATCTTCAAATATTTTAACATTGTTATGGAGTCTTTGCTAATTTTGACCCTACCGCCAATTGCTCTCGTGCTATCATTAACTAACTTTGTCTTTCCTTTTTTACTTAAAATTTTAATCATGTCTCTTTATTTGACGGCTTTCTGTCTTAGTGAATTGCCAATTTAGTCCCAATACATATGATACGTTCTTCAATCAATAAGCATAAGTATAGCAAATGTTTTTGCTTACCACGTTTTCGTCTCAGTAGTATAGCAATTGTTGTTTTCCTCTGTCGTGTTTTCCAACTACGCTTTTATGTGTTGCAAAATCATTGTTAACTCGGACGTTCTAAAGGTAAACCGACTGATGATTATCAATTGATAGTTTGGTACATATTGCTATTTGTTCCAGGTTTGAGGTTTCTGCATTGACTAAAGGGCTAAGGAGCACAAAGTAAGCCTAATGTAACAAGCACGACTAGCGAGCAAATGGACGTATGGTAAGGCTAAAGCGGTCCACAAGAGATTTCAAGCGTTTGGGTCTTAAAAAGGATCTCACTAAATTAAAAAATGTATAACGAAAGTAAGTGATGAGATGCAAGGTCTTATTTCATTAGGTTTACGTTTCATTGGTATATTTTTAATGGTATGGAAAGTCATAGCATTTCCATATTCACTCGAAGTAATCAGTCTATATCCCCCTCTCCCAAATAGGATAACTGTTAATAAAAGAAAACATCACGTTGTTATAACATCTAAGCAAAGAGACTTGGTAATGTAAGCTTAACTTTACCAAAATGAAAGTTCTATTCAGATGTTCCAGGCGGTTTCCTACAAATTAAACACATCTCTCTGCTTTAGGTAGCATCTTATGTATTAGGTCTAAAAGTTTGGTCTAGGATCCTTGAGATAGTTTTATTTCTCTTAAGATACCCTCGAAATAAAAATGTGAATTTTGTAGCTTTCAAACGATTGAAGGAGGAGAGATAAAAATCTAATACCATTTAATTAATCAAACGAATTTCTTCTCACCTGAAGCCTAAAATATTGTAGTGATCCTTTCACTTTTACAAGATCGACCTATTATCTTACGCTAACTAAAAGTAATACATTTACCGAACAAAAGATGATCTATGTCAATATTGATAAACTAGAGAAGAGTTAGGAAGACAGTGTTTGTACTTCACAGTCTGCATTCTACCCCAATTTTTGACAACTCAAAAATCAAAAATGAAAACGTTCAGTTTACTTTGGGTGCAACTGGACTTTGTCCTAGAGATGGTGCATTACAAAGAGATATTTAAATTCACTGGCCTTGCAGACCAATGGGATCATTAAAATACAGCGATGAAAAGGGAATACCATCACAAATGCGAGGTACCATAGTCAATATATCGACAGTACTCAAATACCAAAGAGTTAGTCTATGACGAACTAACGAATTGGGGAATCAGTATTTCTAGATTCCTTGTCTATTTTAGATCTAGAGAAATAAACTAGAGAACGCAAAGTAAATGGTGTAACTGGCATGACACACAACATACTTAATAAAAAAAGACTATAATTAAACAGATTCTTTTTACATTGAGGCGTCGGCTGTCTTTCGCATAAGAAAATCGAAAAAAACCCCGAATATGAGGAAACATACTTTCCAAGGTCTTGATAGGAGTAAACTGGATGGCCTTATGCAAATAACAGTAGTAAAGCGGTGATTGTAACCACCGGAGCTTCCAACCTGGATCTCGCAACTGCAAACCTGATGACTTTTTGCTAAACATTTTGCTAAGCTGAGTACGAAAGACGTCAAATTTGCAGTCGTGAACCCCGCGTTTGGCGCTACTGTTGTCACAACTACAAATTTACTAATATTCAAGGTTCTTCAGTTTATCGTGTTTTAAATTTGACTTAGGCCACGTTAAATGTATTATTTAAAAGAAACAGACAAGACGTTTGAGGAGGTATTTACTTGTTTAAATTATTTTATTTAGGTTTGTTGCTTTAAGAATATTATAAAGACCTTCCAGACTACCGCTTCCCTCTCGGCAAAAGTATGTGACTCCAAAAAATGTCAAACTGAACTTATTATCGCGCTGGTAAAATAAGTAACTTCGTCTCTTGTCCATAATACCAATACGCTCCACTTTTGTCGATGTTGTTTGATGTCATAAAGTGAGCAGACGAACTAAACATTGCAGTTCTTTGTGTCAATGTCAAGCAGAGATCGGCAAATGCTTTGGAATAGAGAGCCAGTAAATCTTTAATGAGACGGGATGATAAACATTATGAAGAAGAGCGTTCACAAGAATACATTGACCTGAACATTACATTAATTATCTGGACCCCTCATGGTTACCCACTTTTTTGATACTACTTTTACAAATTTGACTCTGTTTTAAATTCTTATTAAATAGCCATCCCAGCAGAGACTTTCTGCTCTGAAAACACTACGTAAATTCACTTAATAGTCTTTGTTTCTGCAGGCTATGGATACAGGAATTTCAAAGCATCAGATATAAAATCAAATCTAGCTTATCACAGCTTAAAAAAGATTGTTGTCGCTTAGTTAAAGAAGGTATGTTTATATTAGGCCATTTTTGGTCATACTACATTGTACGACAATGGCTATTTAATGCCTAATAATGAAGCATGTAATTGGAGTATCAGGTATGGTATCCTAATAATACTGATGATAAACGGCATGTAAATTTATAAGCTTTATTTCTTTATGTATTCTGTACTATTTTATTCTGAGGTCTTACAAAATAAAACCATATAATTACAGTAATATGTTTTGTAGTTTTGCCACTTTGAATAAAGCATGTTTGGACTATTGCTAGTAAAGCTTGATACTAGACTCTTTTTCATGTATTCTCCTTATATCAAAAAATATTTTGTAATTCGATTGAGTCAATTGCTTTGGAATTTTTCGGTACTTTTTCTGTTATACTTTCAGTTTCTCATATTGATGAGGATTCTGATATTGGAAACACTACAATATTGGCAACATTTGTTTCTATATCCTTGTCATCTTTCTGTGTTCCGCCCTTATCCTTAAAAGTAGCAAGGGAGTCTCTGCTTTCGGAAGTCAGTTGTAATATTATTGTCAAAGTAGTATTTTTAGACTCAACAAATTATTCTAACAATGTAATCCAGACACATGTTCGTTTTAATGTATTTTTATTGCAGCTGTCCTGTTTGCGTGAAAGTTTTGTAGCATGTAAGCATATCTAGGTACTGTTCTGCATGTATTTATTTGAAAGTTAATCCATCATGCTATGATATTCAATGCCATTCACAGTTTCTGATCACTTGTCTTTGATTACTAGATTGAAATCACAAGCAAATATTGATATTCCTTTCGGAGCTGATACATTGCTTATGTCATAGGACTTAACGAAAATTCTAAAAAGAGACGTAAATAGTTTAAAGGTGGATTTTTACGCTGCTCGTTCATTTAAAAGGCAGATGTACTGCGGAGAGAAGTTCATTTACATGAAATTGTTGGCAGTCTACATGCTGGTAATTTTGTCATTTACTGCAGCTAAGAAAGCACTATGTGAACAATACCATTTATAGGCGACACGCGTTAGTAAGTAATATCTTTTAAATTTTCGCTCTAAATATTATGAGGAAATGACCACTTGTATATGTTTGATTCCGTTACCACTTGATTTTGGTACTAATTGTGTACGTAGCATCGCGAGAAGGCGATGCTGTCGCTTCTGATAAATTGGCCTATATTGGTCAGATTTGTCGCTTACAACGCACGAGTTTTGCAAACGTTCCTGACTTTGGTCGATTGTATTCCTTGTATTGTTTTAACAGGGAGGTCTCCATCAGTTATTGCCAATATTATCACTACAAAACAAGCCGACTTTTGGTATTATTGTAAATGCAAAGACCCAGCCTGTATTATTCACAGAGTTACGCTGTTCGGCCACTTTTTTGACACGACGTCTCTCTAAATGCAAAATTGTTAACTTAGAAACTTTCTAGGCCAGTTTTCAGAAATTGCCAGTAATGAAACTCTTGCTGTAAAATTCAGAGTATCTAAAGTTACATTTTGGGACATTTTCCGAGAAAAAAAGATGCTTTTACTCGCAGCAGCATCTTTTGAAAGTTCCCAGTCTGCTAGTAATAACAAATGTGGAATTAACTATCTACTCTAACACAACGAAAGACAATCACTGTAGAAATTTTAAGCTGCCTTGTTAGTTAATTTCGGTCTTTGCAATTGACTTTTGCACCAAAGTTCATTTCAGTCCTCAGGACACTATAAAGAAAAACTAGTCTTGCTAGAGGGTAGACTTGAGTACACGACACTAGAATTGATTTTCACCAAAGTTCAAAATATCTTCAGAGAAATTCACAAGCAGAGCATGAGTGCGTAAAAACGTATAAGCCAAACAGCAGGCAAAACATAAGATGCAAAGACTAATTGCAAAAGTAAGAGTCTTTTTCGCATTTCTGTTAGATTAGTTAATGTGTAAAACGATTGTCTGGCCTACAGGCGGTAAGCATAGATTAATACTCAAGTGATGAGAAGTATAATGCAGCTTCCATTTATCCTAACAGACCGTCCTGTGCATTTAAATACAGGACATCGAATTTATTTTAGGGCCAAAAGGAGCAGCCAAGGAACAAAAGGAACAACGAAGTATCATGAACAGCTTACAAAACAGAAATATGTCTTTAGCAGGAATGTGTTATAATTACAATAGATATTGATTGAAGACAAAATTGTGTTTACAAGGGGACAGTGGAAACAAAAACTTTAAAAAATTTCTTTTGTCTTTAAAATATTCAGATAAAGTTATGTTCTCAAAACGTGAAACTACTTACTTGAAAAGAAAATTGTTATCAATTGGAAAAGTTGTCTGTTTCAGCCTTAAAAATCAGTGACCGTTAGGTTTCTTGAAGACAACGACAGCATTAGAGTTTTCTGCACGACTTAAAATATTGTGTTGGATTGCGATTAAAATTCCAATATATAACAAACACTATCACTTGTAGTAAACTCATCCTAATGGAGCAATTTGGTACAAAACGTTCCAGCGACAGTGACAAAACTGTTTAAGATTTAAAAATATTGCTTTATCTGGATGCCTTTTTCGGAAAAATCATTGCAAAAAACAAACTGATCATTAAATTATTTCGAGGTACGGAAGGGTTTTTTCACGACAAGTAGGGAAGAATGCCAGCCTACGATGGTTTAATGTTGTTGACGTGCTTTAAAAAAGTGACAAAGATCTTCCTGTTAAATGAGTGTATCCCAACTTTCGGCCAGGGTAGAATAGGCACTTACAAAAGATAAGGTGAGGATCTCTCGTTTCTCTTAAAAACATTTTAGAAAACTTTTCAGCTGTCCCCTAACATTACTGTCTAGTTATGCTTTGAAGTCAGGACTGACGTCTTTCGTACACGTGTAGAACACTGGAAAATCACGTTCAAGGTAATGATTAGCATACCAATTGCTCTTACCTAATCTACTTTGACACATTTGTAACTTAAGACATTTCTTACTGTATTGGATAGCAATGAGCATTGACTTAGCTGTCAATGGTTGTCATTGTCAAATAAATTATGATATTCATTGTCAATGAGATGAAATTTTATGTCATTTGTAGCGTACTGTCGCTTTTTCTATTTCGCAAAACTAGCGTCTATGTTAGGATATAAATTTTTTGACACCAAGATGCTGATTAAGCTAGGTTATTGCACAGAGCAAATTCCCAATGTTTTTCACACACATAGCAACTAAATAACAATAGTGTGATAAGCTGAAATAGACCTAATTACAAAAAACTTGCGGATCAAACGATTGTTTTATTGTAAACAGTTTAAATACTGTTTCATTTCTTTAACTCCAAAACGCTTGTTTAAAAAACGCCTTCATTCCCGCAAAAACGCAAAATTAATTCCAAAGCGAAGGTGAATCGGCTGAATTTATTACTACTGAACGGGATGTTTTGAGCAGGTATAGCGATTGTTTCATTACCTTTGTCCGGCGTCCACACAGATATTTGGCTCTTCTCTTTTTCTCTGACTGAGGATAAGTACAACATGTAAAATTTAATATGTTCCCGAAATTGACATATCGACGAGACAGATGGAAATCAAGTGAAGCATACCTTTTGCTGCTATGCTATAATTGGAGATTCACTGATTTAGTACGTTGAAAATTATAAAGAATAGAAAAGGTGTACAAGCAAGATGCATGTAATACAATTTAGTGAAGTGATCACACCTAGCACTGGACTATTCATTGGACTATATGCAGCTTTACATACTGTTTTATTGTAAAGTTTGCAAAACCGCGTGAGTTGACTGTAAGAGAACGTTTGTCTTATGGAAATCAAAGCTGGTATTTAAATTTAACCAACTTAAGTAGAACATATTGACAACAGGTCTTTGCTAATAGGAGTAGATGATTGTGCACTGTGGGTAAGCTGGCATATATCTGCATTTTTCCTTCTGCATTCCGTGAAAATGATTTCCTGAAATCACAATTTACGGAGTCATCCTTCAAAAGAAGACAAACATCCATTAATAAATTGTGTGTGCTGAGCTCGTAATGTAGCTCTTGCATCAGAGATAACAAAGTAATGGAATAAATGTTCGCTTTTGGTTAATAAATTAAGGTAAAAACAACCCGAACAGCATTTACATTGACATGCTATCTGCAAAAGTAATCACTAAAAACAAGGAACATCATTTCGGTTTTCTTAAGGCTTAGAATCAAACTGTCAAAACAATATTACAGTGCGCTTTGTCACAGGCATAACTAAGCTTGGTGAACTTACTCAGCCATTACTTTTGCTCCTGTCTACCCAAAAATACAGTTGAGGTAAGCATACCTTCGCATTTCATCGTTGTATTCTTTCTCCTCTAAATGCAATGAACTTCTTGTTGGATGGGTTTTTGTGTTCTTCACTCCTAACTTCAATATTTTGACTCTGGTTTTGATACTATGGTTTTGCTACGAATGTTATTGCAATGTCATACTTATAAATCATTGTAATTGTTACTCTTTAAGTTTTCTTTTTAATTACCATGAATATATGAACAAAAACAAGATGACCCTTAAAGGATTTTTTCTTACAGTGTTTAGTAATATTATGAACGTACCGATGAGAGCCACAAAATTTCACTCGCAAACGGATTTCATGAAAGTCAATCAAATCGATGTTTAAGTGCACAAATGGCTATTAAGAAAAATTCGCAATGATTTAATTATTTTAAAATTTGTGAACAGAAGCTAACCAACAGGTAGGAAAAGGCTTAAAAAATTTTTAACGATGATCAGCTACTGGCCGTGTGAAGGCGATAGAAAGAATACGTAGTCTCAATCCATGAAACTCGTGTAATGTTAGTCATAAAACATTGTGTCAAATATATTTAACTCGCAGACTCACAGCAACCCTTTAACACAGATGAGTTACAAGAAGTTCTGATGACACAGGCTGTCTCCAATATCCTTTGTGTCGTAACCTTAATATTCCTAGGCCATCTTCAGTAACACGCATCACGTTAAAGTTAAAATAAAGTTAACTCAACTAAGTAACTTACTGAAGATATCCCAGTAGAGGGATTAAGAGGGATAGACTATCCTACAGACAAAGTGGCACCTGATCTGGTTTATTACACATTTTTTCCCATGTTTACCTATTCCAAGTTTTAACTTCGACTATTGTAGAATACGGATCTAAAATAATTAACCTAAACAAGAACGGTCAAAAGACTATCAACCCTGGTTTCCAAATAATCGCAAGGAATCGCAAGGAGTCGCAATGAGTCGCGAGGATGTGATCAAATATGGTTGCAATCATCATATGGAAACTGGTCAGAAATTTGTTTGCAGCTCCTTGCGTTGGCTATCGCAAGCAGTCGCGGAGATAGAAAAATTTCCATCTCTGCGACTCATTGCGACTACTTGCAATTAGATCTGCCTCATTTTTGTGATTAATCTCACTCCCAACCAGTGCTCCCAACACACATGTTAAAAACAAAATGGCATTTTTTAATGAAGAAAGCAAGTTATTTCTGGATGTGGTTCGTAATTTTGATTGTGTTTACAATAAATTTAATAAAGAATTCTTGTAGTTGAAATAACCAGACCCTGCATTGTGTGGGCATTCTATGATGACATGCGTACCATCAATGGCACCAAGGCAGTTTGGAAAGCTTCATTCATGGTAAAATTCCTCTCTGTGATTTATCCAGTCGGCAGTGGTTTTTGGATAAGTCGAAAACGTTTTATTCAATGCTTGCCAAAGAGCATAGCATACTCCTCTTATTATTTTACAAACAGTTGCCTTTCCAACTCAAAATGCAAATGACAGTGAGTGTTGACTGTCTCCTGAAGCTAGGTATCGAAGGGTGATCATTAATCTCTCTGCGGGTCCAATTGGTTGTCTTGAACTACAATGCTTTTTCAGAAGCAGGGAACTCCGAGAGCCAAGCAGGTTCTCAAACCTGCTTGGGTACATTCTTGTGTACCTATGATGAGCAAATTTTATTGTTAATATTCTACTGAAGGCTGTGGTACGCAAACAGAGACTTTATGATTAGCAAATTTCAGCAAACATTTTTAACTGCTATGAGCTCAATGAACTACTAGTTGTATAATTTATGTACATGTTGCAACATTCTCTACTTGAACCCTGACAAAAAATTAGGCCACTGTTTATGTCTTCTCACCTGAATAAGTATTCTCTGTCGTGGATTATGAGTTCTTGTACCAAAGTATGAAAAGCTCCATGATCTTCCCGAAGGAGCAGAAATTTTCGAGCCCAAACCCTTGGCTTTCTTATCTTTTGTCTCTCTCTTACACGATTCAACAATGTGACTGCAATATAATTTCTAGCTAGATCAAGGAATTGCTCATAATTTGACCACATTTTGCATGCAAGTCAAATTTGGCGCCTATCTAGGTCATGAAATTACACTCTTCGACTCCATGGTTAAATGGAAACCGCTCTTCGGAGTCACAAAAATTGCAACTCCTTGCGACAGCTTGCGACTTCTTGCGATTATATGGAAACTAGACTTTAGTCATCCAGTCTTGATCGTTTACGCGTATGATTATTGGGTGCCCGTCTACAGGTTTACCGCTTTACAAAGCCGTCTGTCTTAGCGCTAGTTCTATTTAAACAACTGGTGCAATGAACTGAAGTAAAGGTATGATTTGTTGAGATATCATGACTGATAAGATATGAATTGTATACACCAATAACAAGGTGGACGATCGAGGTTTAATGAATAAATCTTTTGAATTTTTCAATTTTTCTCCAAAAATTCAATTTAGTACATGGCAAAGGCAGTATTTCAGCTCTTCGTGTAAATGCATTGCTAAATTATATCGACCTCTGCCTAATTTTATTTGTACAACGGCATGTCAGGAAGCCAATCAGTTTAACCGCTATATGAGACTTCTTGATCTGCTCTGCACATGAAGTGCTATTTCAAACAAAAATACATTTGTGTAAGGAATTATGATCTTCTTTGCTGTATACATCGTTAAATCATTATTTGTAACTGTGACAGCAGGCGAGCTATTCAGCTATTTTCTATTCCATAAACCACTTATAGACAATCATCAGATAACTTTTCACATCTGGTGTCTTCAGCAAACAAAGATAAATGTACGAATGATTGAATCAGTGTTCTTTATTGTGACTTAAAAGTTCTTGGTTAGCTTGACATTCAACTTTAAAGATAATCATATCCCTAATCTAAATCCCTGCTCTATATCCGTTATTAAAAGTCGTTAATCTGCACTTGGACGCTGGTAAAATGTTCTGGTCAAAGTAATAATCACCACAATATCCTAGACACCATCCTTCATCAAACAATAATATTTCCATGCAAAATTCCGTTTATGGACCTTGTCCAAAATCAGTCACATATATGACGAGACTTCAATATAAGTTCTATTATTTCAAACTGGATGGCAATAACCAGATGGTTTGGCAGTAATTTTTCACAGACTAAAGATGATGACAGAAACTCCCTCCTATTAAAATAGCGTTAAATCTTTTAAATCAAGTAACATTAATATGATACCGATATTTAACATAGCATCGAAATAAAGTGAATGCAGGGAAAATTCTAAAAGAAAATATCCATCGCCTGAGGTGAGGACCAAACTCTGGGCATTCTGGTTTCCAGGTAAAACACTCACACCACTGAGCTACCAAGACGTGTAGCCTTGTGGTGATTTCAAGTTGTCATGGTTTGATAACTGCAGCCCTAAAGTTGAGGTTATGGCAATCAAAATTTAAGGGTCTATATTTCCATCATTATCACAAGAGTACACAACGTCTAGGAGGGAGGGGGTTAAATAGCTGTGTGCACTTTCTCAACATGAAAAATGACGATTCTGTCAATTGTCTGAAATTAACCTCCATGAGTTCCAATAAGCTGTATTAAAGAAAATCCCACAATGAATTGACTGGAATAGGGAATGACTTGATATTTGGTTGGGCCTCCAGTCATAATTTTTGTCTGCTGGATGTACACTTTTAATCTAGGAGGGCTTTACCAAATTAAGTACTCTTTGTACACCTGTGATAACGGCGAAAAATATGACGACCCCTAAATTACTGATGTGTCTGATGACAGTGTCAGTGCAAGACAGTTGTGTTTGTATGGAGTCGTGACCAAAGGTAAAACAACCGTTTGTTATTCAAAAAGAATGAAACCGCTTGCTAGGATAACAGTTTAAATTATATTTAGTACGGAAAGCAGAATAAACCAGACCTACGTTGGTTTATTAAAGACTTATCACAGCAAACTATGAGCAACCCATTAAATTCGCTGCTAGACAAGCTCATTTCAATATGCTAGTTTACAAATTAACTATCGTCTCCAAACCACAAATAACTCCTTTAAGCACCAAAAGGGCTTAATTATTTCCTTAAAACGTAGGTGCGCTGGAGTGGCATGCTGGAAGGTGATCATCTACGGGGGAAAATGGCTTTCCCTTGATATGAGCTCAAACCTCATTTTTACAGCTAAACCGATGATTAAAGGGATGCCAGTGGAAACTACCCTCCTCTTTACGAGGAACTACTTACTGGGATCAGCAACCCCTAATGAGAGATCAACCAATTGTCTTAAACACAGAACCGGATTTTGGTCAAAATTTGGAAATAAATTAAAAAATAAACTTCTCGTAATCATCAAGGCTACACACAATTACACAGCTGAAAGCATCTGGAGATACTTGCAAATATCGTCTTGAACATAATCATGTTTATCAAAAAGTGACAAATTCAAGCAGCTCACGAGACACAATGGGTGCTTGAACTAAACAAGACCGCAGCTTTTTATGAGAACAATTTCCTTGCAAATAGTGAATCGTAGTCTACAAATAACAGCAAGACAAAACCAGTTTGAAAAATTGTATTTAACTAGGCAAATTATTGTTTGCAAGACTTTTAAGTGCTGAAACTTGACGTGCATGCGGAGTGAGGGCATTACAAAAAAATAGCAACTAGCTCTATTTTTTGAAACGAATATTTAAGATTGTCTCTCTAATTATGTGGTCTCAGTAGGGGAATTTTACAGTTAAACAAATGGGGCATTTTCATGTAACAATCTCTTTTACATCTAAATGTGAGATAACTTGGATAACAGTAAGAGTAAACCACCTCTCCCTAATGAAGAACCGGCTGTACTAATTATGGATAAACAATTTTATATGAATGGGAACAAGAATTTTTTACCAAAAATCAAGGGAAAAGCTACAGACAAATTGAAAATCAGAGGCATATTTGAAAAAGCCTCGTTTCCTAACTCATTGATTCCAGTTCTTTCGTTAATCGCTCTAGAAAATCTAAGTGTTAGAAGCTTACACGCTTACAGTGATGAATGATTGTTACCTAGCAGGCCCTTAGAAAGCGCCGATGACGCTTTGGCAAAATTTTGGCATCTTATTGTCCAAAGGCATGCATATCTCTCGCTCTTGTGACATTAACAAAAGTCCTCCTAGACGGTCTTGTACCATCGTTGATCCTGAAAGGGATTTAATTCCTTTTAGTCCCGAAAATTAGTGCTCAGCAGTGGAAGGCAGACAGAAAACAGAAAGACAATAAAACCCTGGAAACAACATAACCTCCTGGCCGAGGTAATCAATTCATATCATACACTTAACAAGAAATCTTTTAAAACTAAACCATCCAGCGTGTAAACGCAGTCTAATTTCCCTTTTAGATTACCTTCTAACCATTGTGACCATTCCCTCTCATTGCAAGGCCAAAGAACCTCAACTTACCGCTTCTTAGGTCCCCGCAAAACATGATTTCATTGCCGATTTTAATAAGTATCCATCTATTGGTCTTTCTTGCTGTTCATGGGACTCGTGGGACGATTCACACCCATATGCAGCAATTGGGAAAGCAGTCTTACCTTGAGTGCCGTGGACTCCTGGACTCTTCAAGATGTTGGCCATTTTTTGCACTGACTCTCTTGCCGTTGCTATTCGCTTTCTGATTTCCTTTTCGCTTGGAGCTTTTGTTGGTTATAGTTGACCAATGGTAGACAAAGTGGTCAACTTTTTCAGTTGTCTGCCCACCAACAATAAAGGCACTATCATCTGCTCTGTTCATGTCTACGACCATCAACTTTGTTTTAGCAACATTGAGATGGAGTCCTTTTTTCTAACACTTTTCCTTTACTAATTTCATCATTGTCTCTAATTCTTTCATGCTGCTGCAGAGGTTTTGTCTTTGGCAAATCTCAATTTGTTCAGAATCATGCCACCAATCTGAATTTCATCCCTTAAAAAAGATATTTCGGGGGATGCACCCCCCGATACCCTCGGCTGGCACGCCAGTGGTGTGCTGGGAGAACACATCCTGTATTTTTGCCTAGAGAATCCACATATACCTAACAATGCAACTGATGCTTAAATACTACATTCCAAACTAACACTTCCTCCTTTGTCTTTTGGTTCAGTCTTGGTCTTTGACGTCATCCTTATTTTAAGTTCAATTAATATCTTACGGAGCAGTTTGATTACCGTAAAAGCTCTATCAAACCCTCCCTCTCTAATAAGCCTCCCTCTCTATTAAGTCCCCTCTCTATTATGCCCCCTTTTTTAAGCAGATATTTGAAATAGCCCCCCCCCCCTTCTCTATTAAGCCCCTAAGAAATACTACAAAGTAAAGTGCAATGATTTAATGATAGCTCATGACGTATTTTGTCATAATATTGCCAATTTCTAATTTCATGTGTTTGAGGGTTACAATTTTCTTGTCCGGTTCTGTCTTCAGCTTATTCGGAAAAGCTTTCAAATTTGTGCCTTGAGTGCAGCACTCGATGGATCTAAAGACGATAAGATCATGTGCATTAAGTATGGCCCATGTAAAGATTTGCTAGCTCGTCTTGAAGGCCTAGAGGAAAGTGACTTTGGTCCTTTCGAAGCAATCTCAGATGATGACGTTTGGCAGGAAGATGTTGCTGATCTGATTATCGATTCAGACGAAGATGATGAAATCGTCATAGACTAAGGCTTAAA
>JANTCA010058734.1:3371-16913 GCA_024741275.1 Chironex yamaguchii
GTTTGTCGTGGCACCAGTTACGTCATTGGATATTCGTTGTCATGGCATGAGTTACTTTATTGGATATTGTTTGTCGTAGCACCAGTTACGTCATTGGATATTCGTTGTCATGGCATGAGTTACTTCATTGGATATTGTTTGTCTTACGTGATTTTCTTGGATAATTGTTTTTAGGAAGTTTATATCGTCTTGGTACTAGTAAGCCTTGGGGCAAATATGTTACCCAGTTGCAATACATCCATAACATATCTGCTTTGCATATGGTAGTGGCACCTTGCTTACAACCTTTTCACTCCTTACTCTTTCTCAGATTGTGAATAAAATATCAGACATGCTAGCTCAGATATCAGATTAACTTGTCACTGTACGCTATTTACTATACAGGTCACCTATAGAAACTTTGTGATCATCTTGGAAACCAACGTTTGTGATTAAAGATATGACCGTTAGGTTCAATATCATTCAATCCAGGTTTGTTTAGTTTGGAGAGTCAGCCACCGGTTCCATGAGCTTTGGAAAGTTTGTAATTAACCATGACTTGATCGTAGTCACATGTGAGTCACAAATATAGTGCTATCTCAATTTTATGCCCTGTAACCTCCCCCCCCCCCTCTTGCTCAACACATACACACAATTTAATAAACAATTTTAGGGTTTCGCGACTTTTTGATATTACGAATCTCGTTTTTGTCCCCTAAGCACAAAGTACCCAAGGCATACTGAATTTTTCAGAATATGTCGTGTTTTCTTCACCATTGCTCTATTTTCAAATTGGTTTTGTTTAGGCGCAAACCAACTTTGCTGAAATTATTGTTTCTTTAAAAACAGAAGACACAGTGTTTAGTAAATACATGAAAAAACAAAAATGCTTTGTCATGGTTTAGTATAGTTCAAATTTGAGTTTGGAATTGTTCTAAGCATGTCTTATATTCCTTATCAAAATGTTGCTTTTGGCAATGAGGTCAAGGATTCGCAAACATGCCTGATTGTAAACAACAATGGAAAACGTGGAATGCAGAAACTTAAAGTAGATAAAGTTTACAATTTAGTAGAGCTATTCTACATTTGTAGAATTTGCAGATGGACAAGTAATTACGTTGCCAACAAAATGCCAACTGTTCATCTTCCTTGCGAATTGACTTGGACATTCTTTTGCGATGTGATATAATATTTTGAGCAAGGAAACGTATTTTGCAATAATTATTGTTCAGAGAACGATCTCAAACCAGGTTTTTTTTCTCTCTATTTGCCATAATAGCAAGAACTACAGATTTTTTTTCATTCTGGTATTAAAAGACTTCAGCAAATTTGGGACAAGTATTATGCACACTTTGTAATTTGACCTTGAATTGAGAAGGATCTTTTATAAACTCCATTTAAGTTCATAACATTTTTGATACACTTAAAATACAAAATAAGCTATATCTTACTAGAGTACCTTAGAAGGTGCAATGTTTATTTGTGTAAAACAAGTTAGAAATGGTAAAACGCCTAAGACTGAAATCTCATCATACAGCACTGATGAGTTATAAATCAGATTACTTCAGATAAAGATTCAATAGAAGTTGACCTTAATAACATCTTAGCTGTGTGAGATGAACTAAAAATTACGCATTATATTTAATGTTGTATAGACATCTTAGTTATTAAAGCCACAATCTTTCTAAATGTGATGACCCAAAAGTGGCCATACAGTTGCCTTTCACCATTGTCCTAGAATGAGATCCACAAACATTATCTAGATATTCCCTTCATCTTTTCAAAAAATATCATTCATATCATTCTGTCCTTGCAATAAAAATCAGTAAAATTGAATTAATTTGCCAAAATTCTAGAAAGTATTTTTGGACCTTAGGTGACACGGCTATAAGATCAAGAAGTCTTGGTTTGGTCTCAATATAGTCGTTTAATTTAAGGTTTAATCCTGAGTAGAAACTTTACCAGAGATTAATGAAGTTGTAATGGAATATCTGCATATGACTGGCCAATGAGCTATATCACATCTCTATAGTTTGTTTCAAGCCCTAAGAAGATGGTCAACACTCATTAACTGTCTTATCCTCTTCGTCTTTCTGTTGTTACACAAAGAGAATCGAGGTCTTGGTTAAAGGTTATTGTAAGGACTTAAACTTCTAAATAGCAACTAAATCTTTTAAAGTTAACAGCATGTTCAGCGTAAACGATTTAGCTCACAATAATATTTGTTCACTTGGCGGTTATAAATTTTTAACAGGTTGTGGTACCTCTTATGTTCATGAAACTTTTTAGCATTTTCCATCTAACGTTAGGAATACTTTACCATCTGCTGCCAATTCTGTCTTTCAGCTTTTTATACAATTTAGCTAAACCCCAATCTTAACAAACGTGTATTTTGTGTCAGTTTCATCCTTTCATGCTAAATCCATTACTTTCCCCGTCTCATGTTTAATTTTTATACTGTTGTCTTAGATTACCAACAATTTATTAAAAAGCTTTGATTACAAACTTTTTGCACTACCAGCTGTGATGTGTAAAGTACAAACTGCAGCACTAAAGGGCTAAGTAGAGAAACTAGAAGCAGAAGAGATCACATTGGCATAACAAGAACGAGCAAGGTGAAAAATGAAAAGGTTAGAGAGGTAATTATTGAGAGATATAGAGAGAAAGAAATGGAATGGAGACTTGGGTGGTATGGCCATGTGAGGAGGAAGTAAGAAAGCTTTGTGGGGAGAAGATGTTAAGATTGAAGATACCAGAGAGAAGAGCGAGAAGCAAGTCTAAACGAAGATTTATGGATATGGTTAAGTAAGATATTAATGAAGTGGGTGTGATGGACAAGGACTTGTTGGACAGACAGAAGTAGAAATATCGAGTTCCCTGTAGCGACCACTGACATAGGGATGAAGCTGCAAAAGAAATCAGTTATTCAACATTATAGACGGTTGTTAATTCAAAATTGTAAAATAATCATATGATTACGAACGAAAACGAAACATATGATTGGAAATGAAAGACCACATTTTGTTGATTAAAATCCTTCTAACTAAGTGTTTTTATGCTGGTTTAAGACTAAGAACTTGAGAAAAGTATGGATGTGAATGCTAGTAGAGATCACGTTACGTCCATCATGAGTAAAAAATCTCACTATATACATAATTCAGTTTTCCGGGCGAAATCTGTAGTAAAGTTTTCAATTTATATTGACTAACAGTGCAGCTAAGATCAGTTACAAACTCTTGTGATTCAAAGCAATTCCCATTATTGCTAAGGAGAAACTACAACCCTTCAATATTTACTGTTATTATAATCTACAAGACTTGCATCAACACATTGGACAACTGTTTATTTATTAAATGTACTTTTTGAGGATATGATAAATGTTCTTAATGCCGACAAAGAAGCGATGACACTTATGTCTATTTCATTTCATGCTAATATAAGTTAGACAAAATAGCTAGAAAGATACAAACGCATTTTAAAGGTACTTTAATACGTTTTACAACCTGACTTTAATGAAAGGGACAGTTGGTGATTGTTAAATTCTGTTAAATGCACTCGTTTACTTGGATCATTGTTTTCGATTCTCGGAGGTTTACGAAGGAAGGAGATTGAACCTTAACAAAAGACCCAAGATGTAAATTTAGCAGAAAACAAAATTAAAGCCTGCCATTGATACTATTAAAAATACCTCTGACACGATATTTGCCTTGTGTAGGTATTCTGGACAACGACATACATAGACGAGGATGCCAAAGGAGAATCAAGAAGCAAAGGAAAATGGAGTATCTCGCAAAGCATGACATAATGAGCTAGAGAAAATGCGGTTGAAAAAGTAGTGGACTTCCAGATAGAACGTGGATGACTGGCATTGTCTAGTTTTACACACCTGACTTTCTTAAATTTTAAAGCAGGAACTAACAAGGTGACATGCGTGCGTTTTTACTCTTTGTTATCACCCTAAATTATGTCTTAACAACATCTCTTGACAAGAACAAATGACCTTGCTTTTACCATATCAAATGACAAAATCAAGCAGATATCCAACCAACAAAGCTTACCGATATCAGCTATGCAGAACATCAAACAATCTTTGCAAATACCATACCTGTATGAACTCTTATACATCTGATGTAAAATTCTGCCAAAGATGTGGGTCTGTCAATGCCTCTTAAATCGATTTGATAAACTTTAACGAACAAGACTCAATTTAAACTATATCAGGTGGAGGGATTAGATTTGTCGAGGCTTTCAGATATTATGGTAGCAAAGTCAACTCCACGGGCGTGATATGGAAGTACGCATTGCCAAGGCGTGGTCAACCCTAAGTAAAATGCAAGTAGTCTGGAAATCGGATCTACATGACGATTTAAAGTGCAGCTTCCTTGGATCTACAGTGGAATCCGTACTGATGTAGTGTGCAATAACACGAACAATAACAGAGACCTAGTAATTTGGCCTTGATGGCACCTACACTCTAACGCTAACAGCTATCCTCAGTCTGACCTGGGAAAAGCATCCAACAGAAGGTACGGGGCTACACCTCCCTTCTCAACAGTCCTCCTACAGCGCAAAATGCATTTTGCTTGACACTGATGGATATCTAAACAGGAACTTGCTAGTGATCTTCTGCTATGGGTTCCTTTCCGTAACAAAGTGCTATAGACCCACAGGCAACCACCTTCGTTAATCAACTTTGCAGAGACACTCGATACCTGACAGAAGACCTACCTACTTTGATGAGGGAGCGAGACAGTTGGTGTGATAAACTACATGTCCGAAAAAGTTCGACCAAATGATCATCAATAACTGACAAAAATGTACCATGCTAAAGCTCTTCTTGATTTTCCAGCAACACAATTGTGGCTAATTGATCACTTTTTAAGCCACCAGTCACATTCTTGCTACCAATACAATTTCAAAATGTCCACGCCTTGACCGTGTTCCTTGTACAATCAGACTTCCACTTCTGTCTGTTAAACTTTTAGAGAGGGCGCATTCTCTGTAAAACAGAATAAAAGCGACAGGTTTTGATCATAATCCCATGTAATTTATATACCATTGTAAAAAAGTCAGGCCCTCTTATACTTTTGAAGAGATTAGTTAAGCTTCTGAACTAGATGGGACAAACACAGCTTTGTAATAGCTCTCTCGCGTTTAATCTCGAATCAGCATAAGCACGGTATATTGAGGTGTAATGTACTCTCACGGCTGGAGCTTGTTGGTTCACAAACGATGATACCTACGGTTTTTTAGATTGCCAAACATTGTTTACTGTTGAGGAGGTATTTGTTATGATAATTGCGCTGTACAAACCTAGTATGTGGGCTCAGACACATGCTATCAAAGCGTTGAATAACATTATTATTACAACGTAGTAGGTTAATAGTACTAAAAGATGTAACCTTTTTCAGTCTGGTGGCGTTTCACGTGTAAAAATTTTGGATTAACTTGAGCTGATATCCCTTTAAAGGGTATTTGCGTCCTTAAATCGATAACTCTGTTTAGAATAAAAAAATTTGAACTAATAAATTTGTCTTTGTGAGAAAATCACCCAAGCTTGGTTTCAGTGCTCTAAGGACAATCACGTCACTCGATGGAAAGATATCTCCGACATGTTTATGGCATCAAATCCTTACATTTTGGCAAGGAATTGGGAGAGCAAATGTAGACTTAATTTATTACTTACATTTTGCTATTAAGTTGAGTATAATCCGAGAAAATCAACAGGAAAATTACGAGTTTGTACCATATACTGGACAAGCACAGATGGATGGACTTTGTCTTTTGGTAAGTGTTTGTTTATGTCTGCTATTCAACTATCTTACTGCTAGTCCGTAAAACTATGAAAAGCTTGCAATTATCATTTATCTTTGAACAAATGACCAAGTTGTGGTCGATTTACGTCAAGTCTCTGGCGTCATCGTCGCTCACAATTTATGACCCACACGTTGCAATACCACAAAGTTGTTTATGAATGAGCATGTACGTAAATAAATATCAATAACTACACTTAATACGTAGTAAACCCTAAACGATTCACATTGGTACCACGTAGTACTAGACGAATCGATGTGTTTGAAGTTTTCATGGAAAGGATCAGAAAATTGTATGAGGCAACAATAACATGTTGGTTTAGATCATTGAGCATCGAAGCGTAAGACGAGATTGCAAAAGCCATAGATGCTTTGCCTTAAAGCTCCAGCGCTTCAAACTAGATAAAGAATATCGTCTAAATGGAACAAGAGGTCACTGTATTGCTGGTATTGTTGCATAAAATCACATTAGTTTAGTCGAAAGAGAACGAAATAATTAGTGTTATGACAAAGACACGATACTATGATGTCAAACATAAAAATGAAAATATCATTGACTGACTAAGAAAAGAGTCACGCTCTCGTTTCAAAAGGCTTTCATCAAGAGTAAACTCTTGCCGTATATATACCACATACATTAAATATAAAACAGATATACAGATATAGAAAATTCTGCACGCTAACAATCACCGCAGTTCATTACAACGTAGACACTTCTTAATTGAATAAATGCACTTACCTTTCACTTACCTTTTCGACTTAAATCTTTTTTCACTTCAGAATTAATCGTGGGCGAAAGCCAAAGCATAAATAAATTTAAACTGATGAAATTCCTCTTATCCACCCTGCGTTTCAGCTCGTGATACCAAGGATTTCAAATGCCCTTCACCAAACATTTTGCCTTAGAATGGAGCATTGGTTTGAGTGTTGGCTTTGAGTCTGAGGGTTGCTCCTACTTTGTGCAGCTATTGTGGTAATGCTACGTTTTTGACAAATAAAGGCTAAAGCACTTGTGTCTATTGAGATAATACATACATCTGACACTGATGAAGGCTTAAGCCGAAACACAAGCAAACGTAAATAAAACTTCCCTTTATCCACGTTTGGCTTTCGGCTCGTGATACCAAGGACTTAAAAGAGTACATGGCCGGCCATCTTTCTGCAATATTTCTAACTCATGTACTCTTTTTCAGTCGCATGAACTATTCAAGCTTTGGGTACTTGCAAAGAATTCTATTGTGATAATATGAGTACAGCTTTGCGTGATTTATAAGTTGTTGTCAGAACTGATAGCACAAGTACCTGACTGCTTTGTTACTTATGGGTCTCATTGGGCATTTAGTGATAAACATGATTGTATACATCTTACCTGCTCCCTGACTGTCGAGGTTTAATCTAATTGTATACAAGCCTTATTTTGGAATCATAACAATACCTTGTTCTACGAGTTACTGCCTTTCTGCCTTTTTGCTTACAATTTGCTTTATGTATTTTTGTTGTGATATTCCTTCTAAGGTGTATGATTAAGTCCAGTGTACCCAGACGAAGATTGATTTTGTGGCGTTGTGGCGTTGTGGCGTGGATTCTCAAGAGATTAAAGTGCAAAGCATTAATTCACAGCTCTCGAATTGTACTTTGAATTTACTTTCAGGCAGGTTACATGAAGATTTATGAGAGTAATTTCAAGCATTCCGCTTAACGAGAGGAAGCAGTGGGGTCCCGCTATAATCTAATGCAACTTCGCTTCACCTTAATAAATTATAAATACATGCTTATGCATGTTTCAAGAGATAATCACTTTTTGACACAAAAAGCATCTTGTAGACATTGTAAACAGAATGTGATCATTTCAATGTTGCAATCAACTGTTTGCAGCTACTAGTCACAAGACAATAAGTTATCGGAAAACCCTATACTTACACTTCAGCCACTCGATGTATTTTCTATGTTGGCAACGCAGTGAATAGGTTAGATCGCAGACCAGAACAGGCAGTACGGTCTAATAACTCAAAAGGTTTGGTCTTAAACGCTACACAATTACAATTTCCTACTTTCAAGTCGAAGGGTTTTATTCAACTATCTGAAATCAATGGTTATGGAGGATTCGATGCCTAGAACTAGAACGAAGGAAAGATTTTGAAACTTTGCTTTTCTGACAAGCAATAAAACAGCAGACATTGAACAAATCGTACGATTCAGTCCGGCCCAGTATGATCCTTTGTGGTTCAGACCAGTTCAATATGTTTGATTATTAAAAACTCACGAGGGGTAAGTTACGCGTGCCATAACTCGTTTTCCATTAGAAAGCAATCAAGTTTTGAAAAATGATGACCTTGAAGCCTGCTCGCCGTTTTATTGGCAAGGAAAGAATACTCCAATCCAAAAATTAGACAGGGTTATGTGTATCCCTATTCTTATAAAGTCACTTACGTGTTCTAATTGGACACATTAGGAGACAAAATCGCTTCGAGTTTACTGGCTCTTCTGGTTTGTTGTGGAAGAAAAAAAGCCAGTTTTATCTAGGTAACCGTGCTTTATATAATAAAACTTCACTTCACACAGTCGCATCAGCATTGATGAAACGGAATAATTTCTTGTCAACACTAGGTTAAAGTAAAATGTGATAAGAAAGGGTATGTCTACGGTACCGCTACTGGCTACGAAATGTTTTGGCCAAACTGTCCTCAAACATAAACGACATACGTTACCTATGGGCTGAGTACTTACAATTCTTATCAAATTCAGACAATTGATTATTTGAGATACTGAAATTTGGATTATACAAAATTGCAAGAATTAAGCTATAATATTTCGACATAATAGATCTCTGTTATATTACTGGACTTCATTTATTCGCACGAATAAATATTTAATGAAATTAACGTCTTATCTTGTCTGAACGTGTTCAATTTTCTCATTTGTCGATTCTCAGGTCAAACTAGAGCAATAGCTCGACATGAAAGGAATAGAAATAGTTCATACTCCAAGCTAACTCAACTATGTCCTGTCCTAGTGCAAACGTTTTGCGCATCTTGGAAATTGAGAAATCGATTTTGTGAAAAAATAGTTAAAAGGTGATATTTGCCACACATCGTTGAAGATATCATCAACAAAGCATGATTGTTTCAAGTATGATATACCATCGAAATGATCGTTCAAAGTATTTGTACGCACCTAATGAAGAGGAGATGAAGCTAATGCACATGAAAGGAAAACTATGTTAGTTTCAAGTCATGCAATTGTAATACATAAAAGAAAAAAACAAAAATTACGCTTAAGGCCAGCAAAAGTAAATTTTAGACGTATGATGCACCACAATCGGTTCTTAGGTGCATGTTCATTAGCTGTAACAGTCGTACGTCGTATTGAAATGGGTGACCTATCAAAAGTACTTGTCTGTTTTCTTTTTTTGCTTTCTTTCTCTTTCTCTCTCACTGTCTTTCTGTTTCTCTCTCTGCTATTTTTAATTGTCGCTCATTACCACGTTGAACGCGCACGACTAGTCGAGGAGCTGAATAAGAGAGAAAAGACCTTGGAATAACAAAAGTGAATGATATAGTCTAGCTGGAGTCGAACAGTGCTCTATCTCATTTCGTAACTGCACAGGTAAGAGGTCCAGCAATGAGTGACAAGGTTAAAGTAGGAACTATTTTCGGTGACTTGCAGTAGTTATTGATTGTTAAAAAGGAGCAATGCATATATAAAGAGTTTTATCATAATTCTTACTATGAGACAGCAACCAGACGGCTAAAATCCTTTCAGCAGTATATAACAATAAATAGGTTGTTAAAAGCAATGATACATGGAAAAGGTTTGGATAGGCAAGGAGATTCAATATGAAACTAACAAAATGACATCAACGAGTCACTAAAGAGAGAATGTTTGCCATTTTCTCTGAAGACATTGGTGAACTCAAAACTGCTCTTTTACAAACATCCCACACCCTTACGCGTCAAATTAGAAAGCATAGAATGAAAAATTCCAGGTGCTAATAGACTCGGCAGGAAATTGGTTAGAAAATCCACAGGAAATGACATTAGCCTAGAGGTCTACTAAAATCCAGACAAATACATAACGTCAGAACAAGTTGAGACAATGACTACGTAAAATTGACTTCGCTCTGGAAGAAGAAAAATCTTGGCGAAAACAAAATTACATCAACAAGATAAATTCTGTTCGGTCAGTCATTTTGCAAGAGTTGGAAACTTGCGGACGTGAAAGATTTAACCTGACGTTGGTCTCTTCTGTCTAATATAAAGTGCATGATACATCTTTGAAAAACTAAAGTGGCTATGTACGTCTCATTAGGAATACAACGAGGGACACCTATGCTGGGGGGCAGTAGCGAGGACTGTCCCCTTGACCTCTTCTTAGGGAGCAGGAGGGCAAGCAGTGCTGTTTGCAGACGACTAATATTTATGTCAATGTCATTTTGTCGGTTTCTGCTATCTTTTTACTGTTTGAAAAGATTTCAAGCTGTTATTGGCAAAACATGCTGCTGATTTATAGTCAATGAAATATAAGTCCGCAGTAATTCATCACTTAGTTGGCTGTCACGCTAAGCTCCTTAAGTGAAGGGTTGATAGAAAACAACAGTTGTTTTGACAATAGACAGGAAAACTTTGTTAATGCTAAAGGAGGACTGAAGATTCCTGCCACTAGAGTACAATGCATTTACTTGTTCGACTTGCCAACCTGTTGCATTTTTTAAGAGGATCATCATCAGACCATGATTGGATCATGCAGAAAACAACAGCAAACTACATTTAAAAGGTATCTCAAGAGCCAGGACAGACGCACATTGGAAACTTCTTTCAGAAGACGACAAGAGCCGTGACAGAGAATTGCAACAAGGAAACATAACCGTCTGTGTCAGAGGATGTGGTTGGTAAGGCTAGTCTTGATTCTAAGTGTCTTCAAGAAACTGCAAATGAAGAATTGATTGAATAACAATGGGATAAACAAGAGCAACATTTAAATGACATAGATAGGGAAGGCAGCAAAATTCTCATCAATAATTCCTACAAGAGAACAGAGAGTGGTATGAATCAATGTCTTTGGGGCGTGTTACTGATTTTTATTTGGTTTACCAGCATAAAAAATGAGCAACAGCTAAAATACTAATCACTTAATATGAGCAAATGTTTTTGTTTGGAGACTAATCATTTGTATTTATGTAAGAATTCATTAGTACAGTTATATAAATGTTTCCTGGATATTCTCTGCTTATTAGTTTCCTTTCTTTGCTAGCAATTAACAAATTACTAAAGGCAATTCAATTTGCTGAGGAAGGTACTCCCCACAACGCCTGCTATATCACCCCAGCATATGAATAACCGCAATGTCATTTGCTACCGACATATATGGAAACTTTGGTCAGAAATATTCCCTATTAAACAGAAGCTAAGGCTAAAGTCTACCCTTGCAAGGGCACATACTTGTGAAAGCAATTTAGGATGTACCACCAGGACAAAGTTATGTTAGTGAAAACATTTCACCATGTGCCCTCAGTGGAAACCTACCCTCCTCCCCCCTTCACACACACACACACACACACACTCCCTGCCTTTAATGCGTGCAGGCGTCCCTGGATACAAGGAAGATAAACTGGAAAGCAAGACAAAGCTTTTACTACTACCATGAAATGATGGTAGAGACTTTCTGTTTGTTATTCCTTTTTGAGTACTGAAAAGACATGATTATTACACATTCAAATAAAGGTTCTTTTACGCTTTTTAGTGTTTGAAATAAATAGCAAGGCTACATGAAATTGATCATTGCCAAAACGTGCAGAAACTTGAGATCAAAAGGTTTACCATGGCAACCCCTGTAGCTCTGTGGTACTTTTCTGACTTTGTACTGCAAGCATTGACCTTTTGTAAGTAACAAATTGTTCTTGCCCACTTTTAAATCTCTCCAGGGGTTTCATAAGTATAATGCTTCCCAACATGGTCTGTTTGTTCTTATGAAATATTTTTCCAGTTCTTTTTACATGCGTGGTTTCATACAAGTACAATAATTTGTACCGAGAGCACGTTGTGAGAGGTAGATAGAGTCTTACAAATACTGCAGTAGCAGCGGCAACTGTCGGGAAGGAGGGAAGTGAACCACTGGTCTTGATTTTGGATAAAAAGCTTTGTTTATTTGGTTGTGTTGAAATACAACCGTTGACAGAGATCAAGTCAACGGATAATTGAAGTAATATTAGTAAATGAATAGATGCAGTAGTATTACTAAAGACACTGGTCACCACTGTAAAGCACATGACGAAATGTCCCGTGATCCAATTAGTGATAATGTAAGACACATTTCATAGCTGATATTAAAAGATTCCTGGATCATCCGAGAGATAAAAGCCCGGTAAAATAAACAAATAGGATGTACGTTTACTGATGAAGGGTTGGGTTACTGCACTTTATTGCCGCTGGAGTAGAGTGTAAAGATTGAAATATAAAAGTTGCAGCAATAAGCTACAAGCCGAAAGTGGTCTCTCTGTAACTTTTAAAGCTACAAAACCCAGTCCAGCGGAAAATTAAAGCCATATCAATTCAAAGATTTTTGGACAGGTCACCACCTAGCAATCAGCTGAGAACGTAAACAGGTTAAAATTGTATTTTTTAAAACAACTCAGTATCTTATCCTTGATAGCAGAGGTCAATGTCACGCGGTAAAACGCGTTTCCAGAAGATAGGTACACTATTCTAGATTATTCTGCCTCTTCAAATGTTTCTTCCTCAGGCAATAAGGAGCTCCAATACAAATATGTATAATATTTTAGTTCTTACAGAGCATCGCAGAAGACTGGGGAAAGCACAAAATCAACGATGTTATCGCGTTTTTCAAGTTCGTTTCCGATCGGCTAAGTTGTATTCACCCTAGTGTGTTTTGTTATGCTATTTCGTTTCTCTTACTGATATTCGAAAGAACTTGGAACTGTGAGAGATGAATAACATATAATCCAGACCAGACTAGTACAATAACACAACCATATAGCCCTGACTTTAATACAGCTAAGTAGGATAATAAACCTCATAAAAATCATCTCTTCGAGACATCTTAAAAATTGGCATTTTTGAGGATTAAGAGGAGCCGTTCTCTAGTGATATCAACGTCAGCCAGCTTAAAACACTCTTTGAAATAGAACACAAATCTCTAGAGTTGATTTTGTCAAAAGATTAAAAGATCAAAAATCCCATGCTGGACAACTCTAATCATTTAGAAATAATTTTAGAAGTTTTATATAAATGATATTTTAGGTTGCCATCTCGAAAAATGGAATATGACAAGGTCTTTTGAAGACTTAAAGAGTAACAGTAAAATTTATTCATTTCCCCAATGTTGCAATAATAGTGCAATCTGCCCAGTAAAACATTATCCACATATAAAATATTATTTAGTGGGACGCAACCTAATAGCTTGCAACGTAGACTGTAAAGATGGATGTGCTTTTAATAATACAATCACTAATACTAGCTCTCACAAATACTTATTTCACAAACATGACTCTTTGTTGGATGTAAGACGACATATTGGTAAAGCCAAAGGTTGTGATTTAGTTGAAATACCGGGAGTAATCAACAGGAAGAAGATAAAGCTAGCAACAATCTAGCTACAAAATGTCAGTAGTGGCCATTTTAAACTATTTTTCGAGATACAACGTCTACAAAATAGTGAAAAAATCTGTTGCTCTCATTTAAGAATTTAATTTTAGCATCGTCCATAACACTTCTAATCATCTTGTAGACAAACT
>JANTCA010058745.1:0-16913 GCA_024741275.1 Chironex yamaguchii
TCATCATAGCAAGGTCGTGTAAGGGAAGGGAACTGAGTAAGGAGTTCCTGATATGGTGAGGCAGGAGAAGGGATGGCATACATTGGTCGGGGAGATGGGAGAATAGAGGTAAGGCCCTGGATGGTGAGGCTAGTGGTAGTATCGATTAACTTGTGATGTCGCAAATGGGCGAGAAAATCAGCACCAATTATCGGAAAAGGTACATCAGCAACAATAAAAATCCACCGATATGTGCGACGTAAACCAATATCTAAAGTGCGGGATTGCTCCCCATAAGTATTGATAGAGGACTGATTCTGGAGCGATATTTTATTATTGAAGATAAATCTTTTCAATGTGGGGTGCTTAGCAGCCCTAAAGCAATCAACTAAGTTGTAGTTGGTTCCATTTTCCAGCTAGTTGCTGGTCATGTATGTTACGTTTATTGAACGTTCTATCACTTTCATCGACTACAAAGTTGAAGTCAGCAATGACCAAATTTGTGTCCACTGTAGATAGTGTCTTTTCTAGCTCTAATAGTAATGAAATCATTACTAGTTAATTGCTATTATTAGATTAGTTCTCTCTTTGGACTGTATTTGGTAGGACATACACTCCTTTGACTATATGTATCTCCCCACTTTCAACATGTTGTAGTTTAACCGTTAGGATCCTGCCTATGCATATTTCGTTTTTTTCAATATTTTTGTATTCTTTTAATAAAAATGAAGCTATTCCTGCTTATCTATTCTCACTTTCTTCATGCCCTGAGAAGACATTATGACATTTACTATTCAGGGTGTCAAGAATGGGGTTGGCTGTAGTGTCTTGTGATAAATGTGTTTGTACACAAATATCGATCTTTAGGGTCTCATTTTTAGAAATCTGGCTGTTTCACTGCCATTTGTTGTCGAGTAAGCCATCGGCATTCCACAGTAACACACTGGTCATTGCAAAGAGGCTTAATTACTACTTTACTAAAAGTGACTTGTATGGGGTGTTCAACTACCCTCTTTACTTCCTTTGTAAATTAGTTTTCTAAGTAGGCTTCTTTTTTGCTGATTTGATAGGAGGCGTGATAGAAGTCTCTCTTTGCTCCTTGGTTTATTTTTACAGAGCTGCTTTAGCTCGAATTAAGTTTTTGAAACTGGCACTCACTGGTGTCATATCTCCCAGTACATAATTGGCAACCAAACCGATACTCCTTTTTGACCTTGGCATATGCCTGGCTTCTTACAACTCCTTTATCATCAATAATTAAACCTGGAACCCACTTGCAAACTTTTTGAAGGACGTTGGCTGTCCTAACTTCATTTAAATGTAGTTTGTCCTCTCCTTTCTTTGTCTCCAAGACCTTTCGAAAGATGAAAATTCCATTGTATGTACACTTATAGCACTTGTGTCAGCAGAAAAGTACTGTAAAAGGTATCTCTTCTCCTACTCGTATGCTTTGTTGCTTTAGCTTGTAGCAGCCAAGTTCGATCAAGATAGAGCATTTTCCTATTAAAATATCTGTGTACCTCCTGCCAAGTCAGGTCACTGCTAGAAATGAAGTTATTGAATTAATATACCTCAATGTGCGGACCTCAGTGGTGACTTGGTTCGAGATGTTCTTGGAGGTGGTGCCAAAACATTTTGATGTTTGTTTTGTTCTATTGTTTAGTGCTGGCAGCCATGTTGATGGTAAAGTTTATTGCCAAGCCCTCTTTTGCTGCTGCAATGTCGGCAACCATTAGTGGATCTGACCGATTCAGAATATTCTGACAGTGTTCCGGCTTGGCTTGTGTTCTTTTGTGATGGGTGTGCCATCTTCAGCCTTCACTGGGTGATTCTGGTTCTGTCCTCGGTCACCCCTCAGTTTCTTGGTGACTATGTAGACTGTATTCATCTCCTTTTGTCCAGCAGCTATCTCAGCTTCTCCAGCGAGTCCTTCTATGTACCGGCCTTTGTCTGATGCAGTCAATGGGACAACCAGTACAACATCCGGGACACATGCACAAAATGCCTATGCCAGCAGCACCTTCTCGCGTAGCCATGCCGCATCCAGGACTTCCTCATGTCCGGCCCCCTAGTCAGCCGTTATTGCGAGATCCAACGTTGGAAGGTACATTTAATTTACACAGTTAAGTTCATAGACGTAACTAAGCACAATTTGATTAATTTTTGTTAAATCGAGAATCAACCAGTCTTGTTTTGGCCGTTCAGTAAAGAATCGCTGGGGAAAAATAGATATATGAGAATGTATACATATGTTGAAGTAAGGAGAAGACAAGTCTACATACATTTATCCCAAGAAGCCCGAATTGTTGTTTATTTGATGGCTATGTTAAATAGAGTGGACGGTTTCTCTTATTTCCCTGGTTGTGGTATTGGTCTCCTTTTGTATGATTTTGTTGTTCTGCCAGTCGAATGTATAGACATTTTTCCATCAGTGCTCAGCTATCTCATGGCTTTTAGTGTCAGTCCTTTCTACAGCTCTTCTGTGCTCTTGTTCTCTCTGTCCTTAAGATCTTTTGGATTCTCCAATATAGGTGGCAGGGGAGTCTTTACATTGTAGCATGTACACTATGCCACTCTTTTCAGTGATCTTTACTGAGTCCTTAGGTTTTGACAGCATGGTTTGTAAGTCGGAATCTGTGTAAAAGGAACATTGGATGTTGTGGTGTCTGAGGATCTTTTCACTGGTACTCGTGAATTTTACACCCAATTACTTGATTTTTTCAGTTTATAATGCATCAATTATTTTCTGTGTACTCCAAAAAGAACTTGTTGGATATGACTAGCCTTTGTAGCTTAAAAAGGAAATATCATTCGTGTAAATAGCATATTTTGTATAACAAGAACGGTGATTAGTTATTGCAGATAATGATTAACGCTTATATTATTTACGAAGGTTTTTTAATGACGTTCTTGCAGAAAACCTTTTAGCTCCTACAGTCGTTTAAAAGCAATAATTTGACACCGGAAACGTTTTAGATATTGAAGTCCAATTACGTTAAAGTAAAAAAACACCCATAAATTTTAACAGTAACCTTAGCCGTACAACTTCAATACCAAATAATGTCACAGCTGTCAATCCTTTTCAACTTGAAAAGGAAAAAATCATTGTCGAACACTGATTGTTAATTACAATCTTTTGTAACTTTCAGGGTTACAAACTGCTCCGACTTAATCATTACCTTGTATTCTCTCGAGTCTGATGAGAACAGATCGTGCATTCTCTTTTATGCCAAGAACGATCGAGTTAAATTGCATTTAAGAGTATCCTACACAAGTGATGAATGAAGTATACCTGAGAATATTTCACATACCTGCATTAGGATCCAGTTCAAGAAGATTGGGTGTCCGGGCTAGGAATTAACAGTGAAAACAAAATCTTAACCAAGACATTCAATCATAAATGACACACTGCATTCTCTAATCAACAATTTCGTATTCAAACGTCTTGAATGTCTTTTGATTCGATCATGGTAGGTCGAGGACGTACAAAATTGAACAAAATAACTAAACATTGTATACAGGGGTGTTCTCCATCGACGTTTTAAGAAATCATCCTAACATACAGCTCCTGCTTCTTCGTTGCTTGTATATTAAACAACATTGCATAGCACAGCGTAGCAAAGCAAAGCAAAGTGAGTATGCCTTTAGCCCAATATCGCAAGTTCTTGAAGCGATGTTCGGGTTTTGCACCACAAAAAGATTGTTGAAATACCAAATGATAGAACAAAACATAACATATCGTAGACAGCAGCTTTATAATGACATGAGTCGTATGCTTTTTTCATGTTAAAGCTCCTGTCTACATGGCTTCCACTGAGTCCACAAAGTCAAGAATTTTCAAGAATAACATACCGTATTACCCATGGCATGAACTACATAGTAATTTTATGGGCGGTACCCGCTAAGGCTTTAATCCTCAATCATTTGGAGTCTTCTTCTGGATGGTTCCTTTCAAACCTGCTCTCGTTACTAGCCCAACTAGCTCTCGTAACATTCCCCATATTCCCCATATTCCCCATCTCGTAAAATTTCCCATATTACTTTTCTAACAGTTTTGGTGACTTCTCTTTCGGTGTCCATCACATCTTTTACAAGCTACTTTGATCGTTTAAGGTATCGTGTCTTATGCTTCCTCTTCAGATGAACTAAACAGATAATCATATCTTCAAATTTTTACGAATTTGTGCCATGACTCGATCAAACATTATTTCCTAAGGGCATTATCATATGAGCCTGTTTAACCAGGCTGGCCCGGTTGACCGCACTAAAATCTGCTTGCTATCATATTAAGTTTTCCAGCCCGGTTTCACGTGCTAAAGAAAGTCAAGTGACATTTGCCTACGTTACGTTCTTATATTCTCTACCTCATAAATCGCTGCCATCCGTTTTCGAATTTCCGTTTACAGCAGAGGTTTGTCACCATCGACATCTACCCCATTATAGTTTGTTTGGGTTTTGTAATCCATAGAACTTAGAACTAGATTCTCTATCATTTATTCTGACCATCTGAAAGGTCTTCTCCCACATTTGTTATCGGCAGCCATTTTATTTGTGTACCCTTGAGAAAAGTGAGATCTCGGTTAGTCAGACCAGTCCGGTCCTCATGTGATATTGAGTTTGGGTGTAATGAGAGTTTCTCAATCAAAGTGAGATCTCGACAAACCGGGCTTAAATCATAAGGTCCTAATTGCAAGGTTGCATCAGACTAAAAATCAAACGTAATTTACATTGGGAAAGAACGCGACTGAATTAAATCCCAATAATGCTCCTTCACCAGCCATTCTTCTTCCAGGACTGATCTTCAATAACTAACCTCCTCTGCCTTTGGGCATATTGTTAACCCACTCCTTCTTCACTCTTACCAAGTCCTAATGACAATCTATAAGATACACCAAAAAGTCAGGGGCGTCACTTGAGGGGGTATGAGGGTGTCTCACCCACCAATTATGAAAAAAGCCTCTTTTTGCAAGATATTTCTTCTTCCTAACAGATGTTGCGAGTTTCTTATGACAATTGTGACGCAGCAAGTAGATTTCTTGTTTCTTTTGCTACTGTTAGTAGATTGCAGTTGTTTTATTCACTTATCAATTGTAAAATTGATGAAGCTAGTGCGTTTTTTCCTTTTCATGGCTTGCAGGGACAATATTTCATTGAGGGCAAATTTGCCCGTCATCCCCCTACTAATAACATGAAGTAACGCCCCTGCAACAAAACATCTGAAATCTAAAGTTAGAATGAAATAGATTTTAACCTCCAAACTTTCTAGGAAGAACGTTTTCTTGGAAATTTTTCCCTGGTTGGAAAATATTCCGCACGTTTCCTCCAGGTTTATATCGAGCAACAATAACAGTTGTTTTGAAACTCCCATTATCCTTAACTGCAACACCAACACCAAGTTTAATGGAAGATTTCCAAACTACTTGAGTAAAGTGTCCAGTTGAGAACGAAAAGCCTGGGTTGTTGTAAGAATATAGATTGATTTCATTGTACCTATTTGAATAAAAGAAGTAAAAATAAGTAGCAGTTTATGAAGTCAACTAGAGTATACAATAAACTAAAACGTTCTATAGAGTTCTCTACGCCACAATAAGGGTATGTTCTGTCCAATCTTAGGAGGTAATAATGTCAGAGTGGAAAAACTGTGTTAAGCTTGGTTTTATGCCTTAATCATTGCACGGAATTGTAAAAATCGACAGTACCGACTACATTTATTAAACCCTTTCATAAAGTTTAGGGTTTATCCTATTCAATTCTTGATATTCGTATGTAGAATTATGATAAAGTTCACCTCAAGGGTATTAAGAATAAAATACCCTCTTTTATAAGTCATAAGGGGCAAGAAATTTTTCCCAGTTAGTTCACTTTTGCTCTTTCACACTTTTATCTATTCCTTGCACCAGTGCTTTTTTCTTTCTTTATGTGTCTTTCCGTAAAACTACTCTTACGTTTGTTCGCACTCTTTGGTCTCTGTTGTGATTGGTTATGTCTATCATAGTTTGGGTCCAGTTCTCCTTATACCTATATACGATCTAGTTTGTATGATTAAGGCCTTGTAGGTCAAATATTCGCGGATGGATCGTTTTCTTTTCCAAAAAGACGGGAAATGTATAAATTCAATATTTCATCAACCGACTGCAAACCTAATGTTTTGCCACTGAGATAGAAATTGTAACAGAAATAATTATAAAATTTTTAGTTGCTCAACCTTGATTGTCCACATATATCATTGTTTGTCTACTTTTAGAGAAAATACTTACAATTGCCATCTGTGGCGGTTTTAAGGGGGGGCAGGGAGCCATGGCCCCCGGACCCGCGTTTTTGGTAGCAGGAAAGGGGTCACGCACCTTAGAAAAAGAAATTAGAATTGGAAAAATCTTTTTACTTTAAGCAGAAGATGGAAGCAAGAAGGAAAGAAATCAACACATTTTAATGAATGATTTTAGAAAATTCAATGATATCACAGGAAAACACAATACACAATGTCAGCATCAAAACTCTGATTTTATGAACTCTGGAGTGAAAGAGAGAGATCCGTCATTGCACATCCTCTCTGTTTACTAGAAGACATCCTTTATCGGGGGAACTTCTCGATTTGTCCTGTCTTTGCTATTCTCAGAACCAGGGATTGTTTTACTGCTTCAGTTGCAAACTTTTGTCCAAAATAAATGGTAAGTTCACTTCACAATTGATGTAACGCTTCAACAACTGGAAAAAAGCTGGCGAAAAACAAAATTTGCGACAGACACTGCAAATTACAATCGCGCCTAGAAGCCTTGGCTTCGTCTCCTCGGCAGAGGATCGATGGCCAGTTGGTGCTGGGCATTGAGCTGGAGAGTAGATATTGGCGTGAAGTACTGCGGCGTGTGATTGATATCATTGCTCTTCTAAGTATGCGAGGTTTGGCGTTACGTGGACATGACAAAATTATTGGTTCGTTTCATAATGGAAACTTTCTAGGTATCATTGAGCTTCTGACCAAGTATGATCCATTCTTGCAAACTCATGTAGAAAAATAAGGAAATAAAGGGCATAGCAGCACATTGTATTTGTCACATAGTATCCGTGATGAACTTACTAACATTATGGCAAAGAGTGTTATAAGAAGTACCGTGAGGGAAAGGCAAGACTCTTGATATTTTTCAATATCAGTTGACTCGACTCCTGATACTAAGCACATAGACCAGTTAAGCATTACCTTGTGGTATGTTGTACTATCTGGTCCAGTCGAGAGGTTTGTGACTTTCGTGCCAATTAGAATGGATAGATGAAGCCATAGTCACTTGCCTGCAAGAATATTCGATTGACGTCGAGTATTGCCACAGTCAGTCATATGACAATGCTAGCAAAATGTCGGGTAAATACAAAGGTGTTCACCTGAGAATAAAGGATGTTGGCAGCTACGATGAATTCTGCTCGTGTTTTGCGCATTCATTGAATCCTACGCTGTCAAGGTCAGTGCAGAAGCAGCTAAGGTCTTATCAATCATCCAATAGCTTTATAAATTTTTCAGCTCTTCAGCTTATCTTGGGGAAAAGCTTGAAGATATGCTCAAGAAAATGGCTACCAAACAGAAGCTTACCCACTTGTCTGCAAAATAGGACACAGTTCTAGTCCTTGAGTGCAATCAGCTATAATAACCAATTCGTTTTAAATAGAAATGCATTAAAACATGAGCAAAGAAAATTTGAAGAATAATCCTTATCAACAAAAAGTTTCAAACAAGGGCCACGAAGCTCAACGAATCATAAATAGAAATGTGTCTCTTTTCTTTACACGAGATCTCTGTGCTTATTTCCCTCTGTAGCATTGCTCAATTTTTCTACTATGCTTTCTTAATCTATCCATTTTTTATTAATTTGGTGTGGCAAACACCTTTAGTTTGGATTTCATCTTGAGCATCACGAAAACATTTGAGACCTCTTCCACCATGGTCATCATTATTATCCTTATCACTAGTAGCATGTAATGAGCTATACTAAAGCAGACTATTATTTTATCAATAAAACCAGACAATTACGACTGTCACATTACCTAAAATATAACCATAAAATATCTCAGGTATTCTTATCTTTCTTGACCATTCACCAGGTCATTTCGGTCACATAAGGAGGTTAAAATCTTACCAATTGAAAGCTGCCCGTGCACACGATTTAGGACATTCACCACTCCCTTTGTACAAGTTTTCACCAATTCCAGATAAGGTGGCATGCTCGAATTTTCCAGTAGACGCAAGATGCTTTGCATAAGTCTCTGCCTCTTGCTGAAGATTATCGTCCCATTGCATATTTGGAGTATTACTATGTAAAGCTCTCAAGGCGTTATGGGAACTTAGGCATATGTCTATGAAGATAGTGGCGAAAAGGAAAAAAATTATGCAAGACGCTATTCAATACTGTTTTAGCAAGAAGTAATTAACGTGAAACTGAAATATATTCAACAGCAGAGTGGAAATGACGTAAAGTGTAATTTCCTATGTCACTTTCTTGTTCAGCATCTCCAGTCAATGGCTTAGACACATCTGACGCCTTGTAAAGTAGCTTCGGTTTGTGACATAACAAAACAGTCTCGCGAGTCCGCACACAGTCCTTCTTTTCCATATCTCTCCAACTCTTCCTTTTCCATATCATTCTCTTCTTCTGCGGCTAAGGTTCTGAGTATTCTTGTCTAATTGTACAGTGAAGTTGGTACTTGTTACTGTCAGCCATGTTAAATATAACAGTAACTACCGAAACTACTGGCAAGAAACTTCTAACAGCAAGCTTTCACAAATCATTTGTAATCAATCAAAAGCTCTAATAAAATGTTTCAATGCTTTATAGCCAAAACAGACCTAGCAGGCACACAAGGCAGCACAAACTCCATGCAAATTTGACATAATATTATAGTGTTGTTTTGTAATTATTTTCCAAAGATCGAAGCTTCAATGTAGAATTGAAGTCACAACAGCGTGGGAAACGAGCATGGGAAATAAGTTTTACAAAAATTCTTATTTCAGTTTATTTTGTTAATCATCTTTTCCAAAATACCTTGTAGACTACAAATAATGATCACAACAATGTCGAATTTAGACAAATATTTTGATAGCTGTTACAGCATCCTTGTCAATAATCTTAATAAGAATGCAACCTTTGTCAACAGGAATGAATAGAATACACAAAAATGAAAAACAGAAAAAAGACAAAAACAAAATTCTTAGGATGTCCTGATAATGCAGCTGCTAGACATTCTTATATGAGGTTAGCTTAATAAGACAAGTAAAACATTGGATGCCATAATACCACAGTTTAATTCTGGCTTGGGTTTTTTTGATGTAGCATGCTTTGAGAGGAGATAATTGGTCCCATTCAAGATTATATTTAAAAACAGTATAATATTGTAAAACTGCATTGCGTTTCTGGGCGTTGAATGAAAAGTGACTCTTAGGTTTGTTGATATCAAATATCTTGGTGTAATCAGTGAATGCTGTACAAAGTAATAAATGTCCATACATCGGTTGAATGCTATTCATTCATGCCAATTGATAGACATTCCAATGTATTTTCCCCACATCCAGGGCATTGTATCTGATAGTTGATATTTGAACCTTTGTTCAATTGGAATTTTGTCTTTAGATGAACGTAGAAAGCTCAGGGATTTGGTTTTGCATCATGTAACGAAACGTGTGTCTTACTTGAGGTATCTACGTAATTTACGTATAAAACTCTTGAAGAGTATTTCACCTTTAGGGCCTGCATACGGTAGATTGAGTCAAATAGATGCTGTTTATAGCTCAAGCCTCGAGTTTACAATGTTCAACACTCCTATCCAAGAAACTGTGTCTTCGTTCAAATAAATGACGTTGTTGTTATCGACATATTTATCTTTAAATTTGAGACCAGCCATTGTCTCTAAATTTGCAACTTCAATGTTTGCAATTCATGCCTTGATAATTCTCGCATTATTTTAGCAAATGACAGAAAATGCGAGTACATTTTTTCAAACAAAAGAATCCCAATAAAAAACAAAATATAACAAATGAGGATAGACTAAAAAATTTGCGAGAAGTTCAACAGTGTCGGTCCATGGACGTTACTAACAGACGCAAATCAAGTCCGCAGCCAAAAGACCTATGAGATGTTTCAGGCTTGTTGTATGAATAATTTTCATATGTCATTTTGATTGGTATATTAAGCTGTAGATTAGTACGTTGATATGCATATCAAAGCAGTGCTACTATGATAATAACCGTAGATAACGACGGTAACAAATAAAAATAAAACTCTACTTGAGGTTTCAATTCTTAATTTCTTAATTTCTGCTGGCATTCCTTTGACAAAAGTCATTGGTTGTCATTACTTAACATGGTGTGCAAACCTTCGCGCGAAAATAGGCCGTACTGTACTTGCAAGAATGCCTTACAATGATATTATGCGTTAAAACTTTAATTCTCACTACATATTTTTGTAACACAATGTTATCGTTCTTTGAGGCTTAAAGTGTCTTTTATATCAATGCAACATCAATAGGCAATTCATTGTTCTGGTCATGATTCCCACTTAGTCATGACTCTGATTTTCAAGGATGTGGGTATGATAATTTTCTGTTTCCCAATATTTGACCACAATAGCCATAACTCTATAAGCTGTCAGTTATACTTACTTCATTATTAAGTAGGCTCACATGAACCCATTGACAAGAGAGAGACAACAATTGACAAAGAGAAATTGCAAGGAAACATTTAATATGAAAGTTTGGAATAAAAGCACAAACTTACGTCTGTTAGTAATAACTTTGACGTTTCCTCTAACTATAAATGGAGACAAATATAACATATGAATCATAATGACGTTAATGTCTATATTACTCCTAAAAATTACATCTACTAGTTACTTATCCTGTTACAATCGGGCATGAATCTACATCATTGTATTTGATTATTTTCTCCTGATATCGATGCAATTGTTTCTACTTTTGCTGCTCTTCATATGAAGGATTACACTGCCACAAACGTTACGTATAAATTGGTGACACCATAACTGGTTGGGCTTCTGTTACTTATGTTACTGGCGATGCTGTGACTTATTGCCTCCGCCAAGGAAGTTACGTTTTCGTCAGGGTTTTTTTGAGAGCGCAACCTTCCGCCATCCGGTATTAATATTCAATTAACAGGGGCTTTCCCCTGTTAAAATAGTAACTGGTTTACCTCTCACTTACACTATGAAGGTTTGATTACCGAAAAGGTGATCCAGAATCCACGATTTTGGTTGGGTCATCCCCAAAATTTCATGGGATGTCACTTGGATCAAGACTAATAAACGAACCTGTAAACCAAGCACTCAACCAATAAACAAAACCCGATCAAAACATAACTTGCCGAGGTATCAAAAAGTTAAAAATTTATTTAATGAATAATAAATATTTAAAAAATAAGTGAAATTTGCATCTATAAAACCTGAGAAAAGTGACTCTGCTATAGGGCAACATCTTTTAAAAAGCCCATCCTATGCCGAGCAGTACAGTGACGATATCTAAAGTAAGTTCTTAAGAGGTCTAAATTTCGTCTTGGTGTTTTGGAGGTGATTCACGTAAAGTAGCATAGACCTAGCCTTTGTTGACAGAAAGATGGAAAACCTGATAAAATATGGAAGAGCCAGATCTCTACTAAGACCAAAGTCAAACTATACAAAAGTCTGGTGGTGTCAATTGTCACTTACGCTTGTGCATCATGGACTCCCTCAGCAGCTTTAGAGAAAAATACCAAAGCTTTTGAAATGAAATGCTTCCGACGTATAATTCGAAAACCATACACAGAAAGGAAGACGTATGTGTATTTATGGATGGAAGTAGATACGGAGACTGGTAAACAGTGGCGCAGCATGCCAATTTTCTCTGGGTATTAACTCACTAAAGAATATTACGAAGGTGATCTAAACACTTGGTCTGTTTGGAATGAAATGAAGATTGCTATTGCATATGAACAGTGTTTATTTTTTTGTCATACGACAGAGAGAAAAACTTGTGTTGGGAAAGAGTCGAACCCAAGACCTTCTGCATGGAAGGGAGAACTGCGCTACGACAACTCTGATTGTTAAATAGGAATTTAAGGTGTTATCATTTTATGACTGTATCACTACGCGATGATATCTCCATATGTATATGAAACATGATAATGGCCGTTATCGTCTTCTCTTCATGAAGACATAGTGCAGAAATTAGTCTTCATACAAATACTTTACCCGATCATTCAGGGCTTTCCAAAATTTACATTGTAAGAAGCATTCAGTTTTGACTGTGAAAGAAGTAAATGTAAAATGATCAACGAAGACCTGGACGGATGACATAAAGAAACAGGGAAAGGGAGAGAAGTACAACAACTGAATCAAGGAGTACTTCATAGACAAAGACGGGCAAGAACTGTAGAGACGAAATAAATCAACAAATTGATAAATCAACAAATCGACAAATCAACAAATCGACAAATCAACAAATCGACAAATCGACAAATCAACAAGGCAACAAATCAATAAATCAACAAATCAACAAATCAAACATTAAACAAACAAAAACACACACACAAACAAACAAATCAACAAATCAATAATTTGACAAACAAACAAACAAACAAGCAAACAAACAAGCAAACAAACAAGCAAGCAAGCGAGCAAAAGCAACCAAGCAAGCTGGCAAGCAGGCAAACAAACAGACAAACAAACAAATAAACAATCAAAACAAAACACAACAAACAAACAAACACACACACAAGCAAGCAAGCAAGCAAACAAACACACATACAAACAAATCAACAAATCAATAATTAAACAAACAAACAAACAAACGAACGAACAAGCAAGCAAACAAGCAAACAAACAAAGAAATAAATATATTAACAAACGAATTAATTAAAGATTAATCAATCAATAAATAAATGGATAAATGTTCCCAAGTGTCTCAAAAAGGCCAAGTTTTCTGTTATTGAAACAGGTTGTACTTGTATGGTATTTTTCAATGCAACTTTTCTATCCTTGGTAACAACCATATTGTATAAAAGATTTGATAAGCAGGACATAGATATGTAAATCAGACTTTAGAGATATACGTCAACTGTTTTTATGAAAAGAAATGCTTACCAGCCAGCATATGCATGACAACGATAAATGCTCCAACCAAAATGGTGAATGGATTCATCTTATGAATGTTCTCTCTTGTTATCACCTGAAACGATTCCCTATAAAGTACAATTTAAGGGAATCAATGCAATTATAATGATTCGAACACTAACATACTAATTTTCTTAGATTTGTTTTCGTTTTTGAAAGATAGAGAATCCTGCTTCATAACGTTCTTACCTCAGTTATCGAGAAGCAGCAAAAGCACCTTTAAATTAAAGCTGTAATTGCATCTGTTAACAATGGTATGAACTTACCCTCTCTTAAACTCTACTCCCATGATCCATGCGTTGTTTTAGACAACCTAGTTATCATGCCATTATTTCAAGACTCAATACATGATGATGCAGTAGTAGCATTGCATACCATTACTTACAATCTAGACAACTAGACTTGATGGTGGTCGATTAATTAACACTTTAATGTGAGTTAAGTGATCTAGGTTGTGTCCATACGGTGGCGTGTTCAATGAAGCTTATTTCGATGCTGACATTGATAACTATGCTGTTACGCCACTGAGCATCTGTAGATGACAAATTCATCGCTTTATCTTACGTATACGACGGCAATGCCCGATTGCCATATTGTTTAAGCGCATAAACTGTAAGGTTGTAAAGGTTAATTTGTTTTGATTGATTACAAATACCTTAAGGCTAACAAGTTTCGAACGATTTTCTGAGTCATTTAACGTACATAAAATGACATTTCATAGATCATGTTTCTTCAATAATGCAGTTCTTATGCTGCTGCTGTGGAATACTGTATCTTAGCACACGTCATAATGTGTAGAATGTTGAGAAGTAATTCTCGACTGCAGTCGCGACGCCACTTAGGCATTGGTAAGCTTCATGGATGCCCCTCTGTTTTACTATTTCCATGTAGACGTCGACATGGTGGTATCGAATCAGATGTCAATTCTGATGGTGATAACTGGATGCCTTGTAAGCGCAAAGACATCCGCTTGTGTGTATACCAATAGCCAGACACTCAATAACAGGGGAAGACGACTGGGGTTGAATAACTTATAGTCTTTTGACCTTTCCTATTAAGCTGTTTAGCTCAGTAGGAAAGGCATCAGATTTGCAGTCGTGAGGCGCGTGTTCGACGCCCCGGTAGTCATACTCATATCTTTACTTCCGCTACCCCAATAAACCTATGTTACTCTTGCTGATCGCCTTACTAATTGGTTTATTTGGAAATATTTGAATCCGTTTCTTATAGTATCTAGCTCTATTCTCAAAGCTGTGAGTAATGCTATCGACAGGAGCCCATTATATATTTCATTTGTCAAAAAATGTAACTGCAATTTCATTTCTGAACTAACTTGTCCAATATCATCCAATCGCTTTACGTTTTTGAAATCGCTTTTGATATTCATAAGATTCTCGCACTCGCCGGCAAAACAATCTTTCATACAAGTGAATGATACCTTGAAATGCATATAGCAGTTCACCTTTTCTTACCACTGCCTCTTTAGACGGCATTGCAGGCACAATCCCCTAGTCTCCACTAATATTAGGATATTGACATACCTCTTCACCTTTTCTGTCTACTGTAAATTAATTAGAAATTAGCAACATAAAAAACACTCAAACATTGATAAACGAACCCTGAAAATAAAGCTAATGACATAGACAAAATTAGCTTAAATTCGTATCTTAAAGCCCTACCTTACTCACGCAAAAACGGATGGCTGCAAAAAGGGAGTGTCTTCTTCCACCACCTTCAGCAATGGTGATTTTTCTCGTGTGATTTTAAGTCATAAAGTATAGACCTTTATCTAATTCTATATCATAGTCCCTTTCTTTTATTATGCAAAAACACAGTATATTATTCAAAGCTCTTTGAAGTCTGAAGAGCATTTTGTCGTGTTTGTTTGAGAGGTGAAAGAAGAGCAGAATGCATTCATGCAAAAGAAGACTTAATAGCCATCGGCTTAAAATTATAAAGAATTAAAAGCAGCAGGGAAATCATATAACCGCAAGAATGCTCTTTACGTTAAAAATTTTTCGTCCATGACCATCACAAAAATTTTGAAGGATACCTCACAACCAAAGTCTCATTTTTATTGTTTAGCAGAAGAGTTGCTTGAAAGAAACGAGGTAAAAATGGCGTGATAGATGACACATTTAAGATATCACACATTTAAGATACCTTGTTCTTTGCTGTTTCAGAGTTAAAACACCCCTTTGTGTGCTTGCTAGCTGCACGAAAAGTTGGAATTTCCTAACCATACAGTAACGAACTAATGTCAGTTCGCTACTGGTTGTCTATGGAAACCCGAGAGCCAACAAATAAACTGTAATAACATTAGTGTACAACAGGAGTTAGAGAAAGTAGGTCAGTGAAAGTTTTCATAAGCCAGATTATTTCTTGCGAAGTAGCTTTTTGACTAATCGAAGAAATTAAGGCTCTGAATCTAGCCATGTTGTACCAAGGAAAAAGCTTATGTTGTAACTTTATAGCACACTTGAAAGGGAAAATGACCCGTCAAAATAGATGGATTGGAACTAATCAACTAATAAATTTAAAATTTGTAACTTCTAAAGAAGATACCAATTCATAAGCAATTATTTTTTGCCGTAGAATTTGTTTTGGCTACCGAAAGAGAAGTAGATAGTATAATGGTCATATATGTATTGATAAGAAGGACTGCGACCTAACTGACGTTGACAGAGAAAATGGCAATAAACTCAAGAATAGATTCACGGAAAAACTAGATAAATACAGAAGGAAGGAAGGACAAATATCTAAAACAGACACCTTTGTGAAAAATGAATGACTTAATAAAATGAAGGAAAGGGATGGGGATGTCAATGATTAAAGTTAAAAGTTGATAAATTCTACGTTAAGTCCCTGAAGGTATAAGGTTCGCAGTGTAGATAAATTGTTTATCGTTGGAGAGTCTATGGTGGTGGTCCTAGTGTTGTGATGGATGAGAGATCATGTAACATAATCGGTGGCTTGTATCGTTATTGTCGTGCCCATAAATGTGATAATATGCCTACCAAGTTGGAAAACGAGCGCTCCGTTTAACACACATATAAGAAGGTCACATTTACTGCACTGATTGATGTCAACTAAGTTCAATGTGGGAAATGAGTAGACAAATTTCGCATCATGTTTTATGGCACGGGTGTGTGCCAGGTTGTATAGCTGATGATGTCGAAGTGGTATTGTCCATAGATTGTGTAACGACATATCATCAGTGGAATTGGAAGCACTAGATGTCTGGTAATTGGATTTGAGAATAAAAATATTTTTAAGAGGAATGTCTGTGAGAGGGTGATTCCGGGGATGATAAGTCTTTTCTGTGGTGAGCACTGATATAGCAGGCGAATATTTTGATTGTAACCTCTTGTCTGGCAGAAGTGACCAAAGTCATCTATTTTGCATTGGACGTTGAAGTCATCACAGCCATACAATGCCGTCGTACCTATTGCAATTAATGGATGGCTTTTTGGTGATTATGGGAAGGGACGAGTCGTAATAAAGGTATTTGTGAAGAGTCAGTTTCCTTGTAGTAGGTGGATGTGTCATGCATCTGTCAATAATGGTGATTGTGAGATCAAGGGATGGGCGAAAATCTTCGGAGATGATCATGTAACTCTGTTGACACGACAGGAATTTTCAACTGTTTTTACAATTATGCCTTTTAACACAAAATCCAACCTGACGCATTGTACACGACCATTAGGAATATATTCCTCACTGTTGGCAACACAAGGAAATACGACACCGTGGGTTTTGATTGTATTACTGATTTTTATACTTTAATTCACTACAAAA
>JANTCA010058756.1:5526-16910 GCA_024741275.1 Chironex yamaguchii
CTTTTACTAGCTAAGCCATAATTGCCGGTATTACCAAGTGCTCCGTTTGGATCCTTCCCATTTTCTTCTTTTCATCTGCCATACTCCTCTGATGTATCTGCATGTTTACTACTTACGCTGATGAACCTACGCTGTACTTCTGTTTTGCAGGTCAGAAATGAATCTCTATACAAGTCAGATTTGCAGCTAACCTGGAGAGTGAGCTTGCCAAAATGGATTGTAACCATAAATACGGCTAATACAAAGCTATAAAGTACAAAGGTGCACTATCAGCAGTAACAGCAACATCAAGAACAACTCTAAGAAATTATCATAAACTTCCTATACAAAATGCAATGCTTTCATTGAGTAAATATCTTGAATTTATCCTCTTTATCTTCGGAGAACACAACTGTTTAAATACCTTTGGTATAAAACCTGACAATACAATTTTTGCTTTTTTAGATTTACTTTGTTCTCTTTCGGGGTTAAAAAATCGAGTAAAATGAAATGGCCAAGTTTCCTTTTTTATACGTGATTAGTAAATGTGGTTTTTGAATATCCCATGTATTGCGCTTGTTCTTTCATACTTCAGTTACATAAAAAGGCAAATCTTTGCACTTATAGGTGTTTACCGTAGCCAGCAAGCAGGATAGTAGGAGGGTGATAACTAAAAGGTCAAATTACCTTGCGTAATTAAGTACAAATGTCTTTACGTAATCTTAATGGACGGCAAAAGAAAAGCAAACCCAGCATTCGTGAAGAATCAAGCATATGTGATAGGCTTACATAACTAAGACTTAAAATCACTGTAAGACAATACGGACTATATGTAGCAAAAACTGGTACACGAGTTCTAAATTGCGACTTTGCAAAATACACAAGCCGTGATATTAATACTGATCGGTATAATGCTAGAAGGGGCATAGCAAAATCATGATTGTAAGATTGTATGTCTGTAATGAATTCACAACATTTGTAGAGACCCTGGAGGGATCAAAATACAAGAGACAGGTATTGAAAGGAGTCCCCTAAGAAGCAAATTGTAATTACGTATCACTGACATACTTTACACGAGAAAGCTTTTTACTTGCTACACGTCCAGTACAAACAATTTACGTATTGTTCAGAGTAAACATGTTGGTTCCTCAGACACCCACAATCCATCGCTTGGGAGAAGGTTACCTCAAGCATCTTCATAATCTGGTCTGGCAGGTAGAGATACATCTTGTAAAAGATTAGAAAAGCATCACTTTTCTTTGTGCACATGTTTGCAGATAGCCTGAGCATCAAATAACACCAGTCATGCATTAAGCCGTTTCTCGTCATTAGACTCCTTTATACTGTCAGGTCAACTTAGGTTTCATCCTTAGATAGAGTCACCCATAAGGTTCATGTAACTTATGGTTACAGCTGGTACGAAATAGGAAAGGGGGTCCTTAAGTACTGTTTCCAGTGCAATCTATGAAAAGAAATTAGGCATTATGGACAGAAGTACACGGAGAACATCTACAAGACGTTACGATTTACAGACCCATGTACCAAGGGAACTTATGAAAGATGGTGGAAATGTGAGCTAACACAGCAAGTTAAAGCCATTAAAAGGCGTCTCAACTTGTAAAATGGTGAGAAATCATTAAAGGAGAATGCCACAGGGTAGCTACAAATCATGTTGGAGAGAGTGGGAAAAACATAAGAGGATTTCCAGCAAAATTAACAATATGTCTTCGGGAAGTCACCTGGACTGAAAAATTTGGAAATCAATTCAAGGCAGAGGTTTAGAGAGTAAGTCTGGCAACAGGGACAAAGTTTCGCTATTCAGAATGTTCTGTTTAGCTCTATATCAGAGCAGCCATGGACAGATAACCATTAACAAGTAAAGAGTATGAGTAAGTCGAGACTATCTTTATGACCAAGTAAGATCAGTTAAGCAAGATTGCTTAACCAGGTACTTATTGTCTTCCTGCCATTATCGAATGCTGCAAAAATGATGTCGGTAGCTGATTATCTATGTCAAAGCCCTGGAAAGCAATGATAAACTTTGTGACCTCAACAGATGTCTACACCTTACCGCCAACAAACTACGTAGCATAATAGTCAATAGAAAACAGTAGTTGGGAAACTTCGGAGGAGTTTTGAAAATACTAGTCTTTGCAGACTCCAATGAAGCCATAGATGTTTAAAGCTTATCATGTCTTGAGTCAGTGATTTTCATCGGTGCAAAGAGGTGCAAAGGTTCTATGAAATGTCATGTATGCAGGCAAGAGGTAGGTTAGGTAGGTGTACAGTTGATGTCACCACTGTCAGTGGTTAGAATTTGATCTTATATGAGCTGCAGTCAGTATAGATCTTTTAGCTCTCTCTTGATTTCCAAGTACACAAAAAAGCAAGACCGGCAACAGAACCAGCAAAAAACAAAACGTATCTTCAACCAGAACTGTTCACACTGAGTTAATCAATGACCTTTTGACCATCAGGTTTATCAATGCAGTTTTAAAACATATGTTGTATATTTTGTCAACTATAAGTAAATACAGTTTTGAAAATACTAGTCTTCGACGACTCCGTTGCAGCCAGAGATGTTCAAAACTTATCATGTCTTGAGTCGTAAGCTTTTTCTGAGCTACGCTTCCAGAGATACTTCTCCGATCTTCAGAGCCATGTTTTTGTCCTTTTATACTATCCTCTTGTTCCAAACCGAGTTCATCAAAGCAAGACAGCGCACACTGGTCTGGGCTTGCATTAATGATTGCTCATCGAAAAAGACGAATCCATTGAATCTATTGAATCTATTGCTTATTGAGATCTATTGAATCTATAAGAAAGTTACTGTGGTTTAGAAGATAAGCCAGTGAGTATGATTTCGAATCTGAGCCACCACAAACCAAAAGCGCCATACCTGAGTGAAGGTAACGGGAGCCAATTCTCTATAGAGGTCAATGCCTATTAAAATTCCTTAACCCTAGCATGGGAGCAAGCTATGCCCCGTAATGAGTATGCTACAAAAAATATGTCGCATTGTATATTTATTTGAGGACATGCCAGAGTGCGACGTGTACCAGCGAGGCACAAACTCGAGAAGTACAGCCTATTCAAGATACTACTAACAGTTGATCAAAAATCTACATGGAGATGTAAACTTCTACATAGCGTGACAAAATACCTAGTGCAGGTTGAAGATTTGAAAGGCAATTGAAAAATGATACATGTTTAAGAGCCGTCCATATGCATACATACCGTGCAAAGGGAGACGGAGCCCCAACAATTTTCAACATGACAAATGACGATCTTGTCAATTGAAATCATTCTCTCTTATTTCAAACTTGCTAATCCATGGAAAATCCTAAAGTGCATTGACTAGAAAAGGGAGCGACTTGGCTTTGAGTTGGGCTGCCAGTCGTTAATTTTGTTTGCTGTATGTTTACTTTTAAAGGGTGAGGGGTCAACTAAAAAGAGTTGTACACTTTTGATGATGATAAAAAACATGACCCCTTATTAAAGACCTACTTGTCAGACTTAATGGTATGTAAGTAGAATTTTTAAAATCTCAGAAAAAAAACAAGAAAAACCATCTAGTCCTACTGTTTGTGTTGTTTGACACGAAGTAAATCTGAAGGAAGGCAGAACTTTTATAGTCCTATCTGTGGCTAAGTCAAATGATATTTTCATAAACAGTCTTCATGAAATATTTAATTGGCACAATAAAGATATCTAAAAAGTTATAAACCTTGTTAGAAACTATTAAGAAACTTTCATTGTGTGTTCGCTGTTCAGCAGACATGCCAGATGTTAACATTAACACAATGCAGAAGACCACGTCTACACCAAAAAAACCAACCAGTGCACAGAGGATGCCGACAAATGTAATACATCCTGCTCTTTAAGCAGCAAACAGTTCCGCTTCAACAACAGCAAGCAGTTCTGCTTCAACTGCAGCAGGCAAATTTGCTTTAAAAGCAACAAGCAGCTTGGCTTTAACAGCAGCAGGCACTTTTACTTCAACAGCAGCAAGTCCTTTTTCTTCAACAATAGAAAGCAGCTTTGCTTCAACAGTAGCAAGAACTTTTGCTTCACCAACAGCAAGTACTTTTCTGTCAACAGCAACAAGCAGCTTTGCTTCAACTGCAGCAAGTACTTTTGCTTCAATAGTAGCAAGCACTTTTGCTTCACCAACAGCAAGTAATTTTTTGTCAACCGTAGAAGCACTTTTGCTTCAACAGTAGAAAGTACTTTTGCTTCAACAGCAGCAACCAGTTTTCCATTAACAGCATGAAGCAGTTTTCCATTAACAGCATGAAGCAGTTTTGCTGCAGTTGCAAGGGAAATGGTCAACAAGTATCACACTGTTGCAGCTGTGGTTGCTACAAGTGCAGCACATATGACCATGCTTTAATATGTGATGAGACGTTAAATAGCTTCCTGTTGTGCTTACCTCAGGCGAAATCCGTTTTCAATTGTGTCATAGTCATCACAAATGGGATTTGATGCAGAGCCTTAATCGACTCTACATCAGGTGACTGTTATGCATCATCCATGCTGTTAAACAGGATTAAAAGGGCAAGAGTGAAGGGCAAGAGTCTTGGAGAGTCACGACGCTTGTGCATACTAGTATGAGGAAAATTGGTTTCTTTGACTTGACGATTGCCAGTATCAACAGAGGTTTTCCAATGTCTGAAACACTGTCAGCTGTGTGCAAGAAAAGTCTTGCTTTATCTAGAAAATCCGTACTATCAAGACATGCTCAAGAACTATAGCCATTTGTGGGATGGACATGTTATAAATTCCCATATAAAAACAGCTCAACCTTTTCATCAAATCTTTATTAAAATGACTACGGAAATGGAGGCGACGGTAGTGCCTAGACTGAAAGCAACAGAGGATTTATCAACAGAAATGGCTTGATTTGACTGTGTTTATCACTTTATCAGAAAGTAAATTTTTATAATCCAGGTCGTAGCCACTTTTAGTTAGTTTAGTCATTATTCCCGTCACTTTTTGAGTCTTCTGCATATGCTTACGTCATTAGCCCACGTTCGTAGCTACTGTTAAGTTATGTGTTTAATGATCCAATAGCTGTGTATATGCATTGAGACAAGTTGCTTTTTGTTTGTTTCTCCGTTCTCCACAAACTGGTGCCGTGACCAGGTTGCTTCACGTATTCGTCGGAAATCGCCTTAAAAATTTGAGAAAAAAAGAGATGAAGGGACAGGAATTAAACTTACCAAATGTTTTTATAGCCTTTCATTAAAACCCTGTTTCTTATCTTTAGAGAAGTAGCTCTATTGATTTGTAAAATGCATGTCCCAACTCTACATAGCATTGTAACTTAAAAGAAGAATAGATCGTGTTAAATAGGAAAGGGCCCCAGAAGGAATTAGAGGTGAAGTGAGCTTGTTGTTGTCAAGTGAAGGTTCTCATACTGACAAATACGTAAACTGTATACAAAAGGAAAGAAAGATGAAGTTTTGAATTTTCGAAAGGTGTCTATATCCTGACGAGCAATGATGCTAAAGGATATCGGAACAAGATGAATTATAAAAATTTGCTTCCCCGTTAGGACAGAAATGCAAGAGAGGCAATTGCTTGGCCCTTTACAAAATTAATGTTTAAAAAGTAATGTTTTTACAGGGACATCTGCGGTCAAGGAAATATTCAAACTTTCCAACAAGGTAAAAAAGTCGAAAGACGTCACTTAATTAGATAAAACGCGCTGATAGACAGGTTTGAATGTTTTCTACTTTTGTCAGCTGACTATTTATGATAGTACTCCAAACTATCATGCTGTTTCTGAAACTTAATAGCGTTCATCGAGTGCAAGCAAATAGAATTAAAAACCTTATCAATCCCAGCCTCAATTTGTTTTATGAATTTCAAACATAAGCACACATCTTGACAAATCATACAAAATTATTTTTGCTCAAACTTGAAAAGCAGAAAAGTGGTTTGTGATAGAGGCAAATCCGAAAACCATTCTATCATGCTTCCAAAGTATCATTTGCGATTCCAAGCACATCAAAAAAGAGCCAACAAAAGTAAATTCAATTCAAATCTGAAGATGGAATCAATAGTTTTCTGCAATGCTGGTTGGGAAAGACAAAACAAAAACTACAAACCATGCCTTAGCTCAATGCTCCGTTGCATTTCTACCCAGCAACCAACAAAATTGTTAAGATCTTGCTAATCATAGCCGTTGGCAGTGGTTCCTGAGAGACATCATTTTGAAGGCTTCGGTATCTTAAGCTTTGGACTCAAGCATCAATAGCACAGACTGGCTGAGTGTTAAGTAATGCTCATGATTCACGGGGGAGCGAATTCATTCCTTCGTCTCAAAAGGTTTACCGAAGAAAAGCTAACTGGAGAGTAAGGAATGAATGAATGAATGAATGACAGACTTGTTATATATACGTACATTCTGGATTGCAATTGGACTTTCTGTTCTATAACATTTGGTTGCGTTAAGATTCCGGTTTACTTTGGAAATCCGGTACTTAGATCAATGAATGATATATAACAAGCTTACGTTATCTTATAGGTAGGTACTGTCAAATGGGATTATTCTTTTTAACATCGGATAAATAAAATGAGCAAGACCAATATAAGGGTGACTATCGCACATTTTGATGAAACATACAAACCTTCATGAATAGCCATGCTAGGACTCAACACTCCTAAGAATAAAGTGACTGTCCTGTTGCCTTATTGACTCACATGCTTTCTGTGAAATGTCTAGTCAAGTTTAAGGCTATTTAAACAACTAACGAGAATGTATCTTATGAGCTATCTGTTCTTTTCATGTATACTTTCTGGTGACGTAATGTGCACGGCCACAAGAAACTTTTCCCCCCGAAAGTATCCTGTGTACGGCCGTGAGCAACAATGCAGGGAAGAGCTTAGTTTAGCCCACGTAAGCAGCGTGGCAGGTTGGCGCTTAATTTAGGCACTGGAACCAGTGTTGCGGCGCTTAAATTACCCGTGGTAAGTAGTGTTGCAGTCTTTCGTTTAAACCGAAAAACAGTATGTAAAGTCATGCACTTTGACATCCTATCCTTGAAAGGGAAAAAATGCTTGGCTGAAATGACAGAAAAAAAGGACATTGGCTGGTGGAAAGCAATTATTTAAGGGAATTAGTCAAATTGAACAAGGTGTATCAATAAGGAACTATAAAAGCATTTGCATACGGTAAACTCCACTAATTTTATTTGTACGTAATGATAAGTACAAAAGATACTGACGCTCTGGCCCTCCAATCCTTGAACCGTATTACTTGTACTTAAGCAGACAACCAACTGTCAGCAAAACGTACAGCTGAAGTCGGCGAACTAGTATTAATTTAAATTTAAATCGAGCATAAGTTAAAGCAACAAATATGGAGAACTTTGAATAACTCAAAAAAACGATATTCATCTCCTGTTTCAAATGGTTGATAACAACGTAATGAAAATTTGACGCCTCCTAGAATTTGGGTGCTTACTGGGCTTGATGCTTGTGAAATTGTACTTTTGTGTCTACCATTGTATTAACCTAAAACCACTGAAATTGTACTGTTCTGTGCTTTTGGTGGTCACTCTGCAATCTCGGAAAGAGAAATGTCTCGAATTGGGGTGAGCAGTATGACGGAAGCTAGCTGTAGTGGTATTTCCTATGGTATTGTGCGAATTTCCGATAATGCTACACCGTTTTAACGTGCTGTGTCACACGAGATTTATCATTTCATAAAACTTACAGCACACTGAAGTAAAAAAACGATCTCACTTTTACTCTTGCATGAACATAAAGATGCGAGTGATTTACGTCCCCAGAAGCATTCGTTTATAAAGTTTCAATCGGTATTAGCACGAACTGAAGCAGAATTGGGAGCATCACGGCGTAAGAAAACGAGCATGGCCATTATAATAAAAAAAGGAAATTGACAAGTAAAACACTTATTGTTTAAGAATCACTAACCTTGATGGTAAGCTGGCTTTGCAGTCTGCATTTGCAGAAATATTCTTTCTCCCCAAATTTTCCAAACCTCGTTGTAATATCTGCTAACAAAGCCATCACTTCTTCGACAAAAATTTCTTGGACGTCTACCATATTTGTACATCACGAGCTCGGTTTTCACAGGGAAAAGTACGTTTTTTCCCGATGATACAAAGTTGACGATGTTTCGGACAAGTAAGGTAAATAGGTATAGAACTTTTGCAACATATTAAACTACGACAAGGAACAAAGATCAAATGGCGAATTTTTAAAGCTTCTCCTGCAGCAGTTGTTCTATCGGGAAATGAAGGTATCCTAATACTTGTCACCGAGTTCGTACGTGACAGCAATAAGCTGACCTTCTGACCTCGACATCATGACAACGATATGGTTGTCACTTGTTGTTATCATTCTGCATCACTCGTGGAATACATTAATCTTTTTACTAATTCAATAGTATTGCCATGGATTTTTATTTTCACTTCTATCTTGAACAAACCTTTTAATTTTATTTCACATGATGCTTATTGTTAAGCAAAAATAGTTCTCGGTCCGCAACATGAAAGTCATTCACCAACAACGCATTCTTACCAGGATAACCTCACGAACAAAAGGTATATGATAATTACACTTTGCACGAGCTCATCAGCAAAATTACAAATGGCATGGTTTCGGTGGAAATGGTCCGTCTGCAGAATAAAATATCTAATAGTGTTTAGCCATTTTAGTGCTTCGAGGCAATCTATACTTTGAGACAGCAAATTAACCATTGATTACTTCACATTTATCGCCGCAAATTAAATAAAGATAACGCTGTAGATAATGAAGTGGCTTTGGTTATAGAAAGTAGGCTTTAAGACTTGAAAATTTGCAAACAAAATAGGCACGCACTCGTATTTGAAATAGAAACTAAGATCATTCATTGAAATATTGCTTTCGTACAAAATAAACGTTCCTGGCACGAGAAGGATTGAGTACCCTTGAACTTTCTACTTGACTCTATAATGTGAGGACAAAAATCAGTGTACATTCCCTTTGACTCAGCGGCGTAGCTTGACTTTCGTCAGTGGACATTCTCTAGGGGGTTGGGGGTGGAAGAGTCTAGGATGAGTTTGGGGGCCTGTAAACTGAGTCTCAGGCTTGTTTGGTCTGTGTTTGAGAAGATATAATTGAAAGGAATACGATTGCAAATTTTTTATCATAAAATGCAGCAGAGACAGGTTTCTCTTTTATAACACAAATTGTAATTTAGTTCATGATTTCAAGTTTTCTCTGTGAAAAATTCAAGGCTATTTGTTCAATAGGGATCGTTCACAAATGACGTCAGGTAGGGGGGTACCTAAATGTTGACAGAAGCTGACAATTTTTGGGGGAGGGGGGTGAGAGATGGGTGAAAGTTGACGTCATTGTTTGAAAAAATTCAATGATTCTAAAAGCTTAAACCTTCTCTTAACTCACTCGGGAGTTTATAAACAGCCTTTTCACTATGTCAGTACCCTCTCTTCAGTTGTTGGCTGCTATGTCCAGAAATTTTGTGGAAAAATTGAAACTCATGCACGTTAATGGCATTTCCCTCAAATGGTTCATCGTCATAAATGAGCCGCTGTGTGGTAAAACTCATTAACTGATCAGTGCAGTGCACATGATGTTATTAATTGGATGAAGTACAAGTCAAAAATATGTATTCAGAGGGCACATCACAAACAAACTGGTGTGTTGCCATCATCAACATTACCGCTTCCTTGTCAACCCAAACAACTCCAGAGATTTTCCTGTGCATCAGTTGTTTATCAGCCGGCCTTATTTTTCCATTGTTCACATTTTAAATGTGTGGCAGCACATTCTTTGTGATTAGGGAGTGAAAATATTCAAACAGAAATATCTTACTGAGTTGGCAAGTATCAATGGTGTGAGTGGAAGGAAGGCAACTGTGGTTTAATTTTGTAAAGTAGCAAAACCACTGGACTCCAAATGGTGTGTAGCATAAAAATGTGTGAAGACAAGAGCTTTGGTTGTCTATCTTGATGATAGGGGTCAGTTTTATGGTCAATTTTTTGGTTTGGGACTGTCATAAGTATTTTAATTTTTAACCCACGGTTAATTCCCTTGTAAAAGGAATAAACGTAGTTATCCAAATCGGTTGAGTGTGAACTTGTTAGTGACGCTACAATTGTACCACAATGCTTTTGGTTGAGTGGAAATTCGATTGTTTTGCGAGTGCAGCCCATTATCCCATCATGAGGAGAACCAATTGGCATTAATGGAGTGGAGTATGTCATGTCATCATTGGAAGAACAAATCAGGATCAATGGCAGTGGCGGATGGTGGGGGTTTTTCTTGGGGGGACAAATTTCAGATTTGGGTGTGACCCAATATGGCTACAGGGGCCACGCCCCTATTTCTTATTAGAGACATTACACGAGAACAAAAATGTAACTTTTAGGTCAGTGTTGCTCAGGAACCTAGGAGTTTAGTAGATCCTCGACAAAAAATGTTTACTTTATAAAAACAGAGGTTACAAAAGCAAGGTTACAGCAAATGTTGTATCATTACTTGACCGTGAGTTAGCCACTGGTGCGCTTTGATTTGTGTGGTTTTTGTTTGCTTAGCTTGGCTTTGCTGCACCAGCTTTCAACTACTTCCATTTAAAACAGCGAAAGTGGTATAAACGATGTCAAATATTGACTGAAGTGGTGAACAGTGCATTTTTATAGTTTAATAGGATTGCAATAGATTTTGATAAACAACAAGCTTGTTTTTTCTCCCTTTTTAAAAATGTTTCTTCCTTTTGTGTCCATTGTGTTTTCGCAGAATTGACCTAATTGATAGAACTGTTTTTGAAATCCAACAATTCTTTTTCAATTGAGATGGAGAAACCTAAAACGTATGTGAACGAAAAAGGCCAGCACTACCAAACTCTATTCCAAGAAGGTGTGAAAGCCTATCCTCAGTCATCAAAGGTCGACACACAGAAGATTTGTAAAGCGCACTGGGATGCAATCGAAGCTGGAAATAAAACATTTGATCAGGTTGCCAAGCACTTCAAGTACAAACAGTTGAGAAATAAGTCAAAGAATATTTTTGACGCCATTGAAAGTTTTTTTCAAAGTGTCAAAAAATATAGAGGTTCAATTGAAAGGTTGTTTTGAAAGGTTGTTTTTTCTCTTAACTTTTACATTTCACTCCGAGGTACTTTTATCACCCCTGCTTCAAACTTCTAACACCCTCATAGTTAGAAATCCACAAATTAAGAACATAGTGTCTGTTATGAACACGTCTAGACTTTCAATATTCAAATGGAGGTGACAAAATATTGTCTGGAAAATCACTATATATTGCGAAATATGATCACAAATAGCTTCAAATAGACCTTTGTGTTTTTAAGTAGAAATCAAATCAGGCTTTAGAAGAAACATTTACCAAATATGGAAGCTTGAATTTTA
>JANTCA010058767.1:0-16910 GCA_024741275.1 Chironex yamaguchii
CGTTCAGCTCGGTGTTGTTGTGAAAACCTATCAGAGATATTGCCCCACTTAAGCAAATTACCACCAGCCGCCACTGGCCTCAGGCCTGTCCACTGTCTGCTGTTGCTTTCCCACATTGTCCTGGGTCTGCCTTGCCTATGACCGCCTTCTACCGTACCTTGCAAGATGAATTTAGTCTAGAAGCTGGTGTTGTTAGATTTCCAGATGGAGTCAAGTCTGGCCATTGCTGATCTTGCCATTGCAATGCACGTTCTTATCTCATCATGACTGCTGCTGTCCCTTGTCAGAGTGGCACCAAGATACTTAAATTTACAGACTTCTTCTAGTTGTCCTCCATTCATATTGGTGCTAGCGTGGACATCATTGTTACTGTTGACCTTGCTAGTAAATAGTTGGCATGATAGAAACACCCAATACCTTAATTACTCAGATATAGGGGTAGCATCAGAAACATGGCCTCAGGACCATAGAAGATCCAATATTAACATATAGAGTTCTGACAATAATATCTATAGAAACATATAGGTTTGAAAAACCAGATAGAAATACCAACCTAATTACATAAGCAGATTTGAATTGGGTTGTAAAATTTGGAAATGTTTTACAAAAATAATTCTTTATGAAGAGTGGAAAGTAATCAGTTCAAAATATTTGAAGTGGGATATGAAGCATTTGGACTCTGCATTAGAGTCAAGTGGAACTTTCTGTTTTTTGAATATTCAAATGAGTTGTACTAATAAGCGTCATGGTAACAGGTTTTCCCCATAAGAATTTCCTCAGTTATTGTGGTTTTATGAAGATATCATTACCAACTAAAAGCACTCTGAGAGCGCAATCCTCTGCCAAGCCAATTGGATCAGGTGAAATTTCCAGTTTTGTGAATATTCAAATAAGCTGTACTGATAAGTGTCATGGTAAATGGGTTTTCCCCATAAGAATTTCCTCAATTATTTTGGTTTTATGAAGCTCTTATAACCAAAAAAGTTCGAAATGATCCAAAATCTAGGATTTGATGCTGATCATCAGCAATAAAGAATCAGCTCGTGCCAGTCAGAAATCCAACATACTGTAAAAATTTTGCAACGATAAATTCAAAACGTTTTAATGTTTTTAGTAAACAGACAAACATGTTCTGGATTTTGTATCTACATTTTTGATTTTAAACTGTTATGTGCAAGACATGTTAAGTTAATCTGACTGGAAAAGTGGAAAAATATGAAAGGAATACTTCTGGCTGAAGTAAAAGTGAAAGGACTGACTGTTTTTGAATATTAATTAAGGACTGTATCAAATACATACATATAGTTATTTATTGTGTATCTTAATTTTTCATTATTCATTCTTTATGCAAAGGAATTGCTTTGTTGGAAATTTCTTGCTACATTGGAGTGTCTTGTGCCACATTTTAGAAAAATGGCACCAAAACATTTCAATGGTAATGCATATATGTAATCTCAAAGGGTTTGTACATTCTCATATCTGTTCATCAACTCATTTTTGTACCATTTTCACACTGTTGTGGGCATCTGTGTATTTATAGTCTCACATGTATTTATTTCATGCATGTATCTATTGTCCAATGGATGCATTTAATTTAACATCTGTGCATGTTTACATCTGGGTATGCATAAGTACATTCAAAGTTTTGTTTATGGGTAAATGGTTATATTATCATCCTTAAATTGTTACAATAGATCTTAGATTCCAAAGACTTAAATATCAAGAGTACTCACTTTGTTGGATTGGAAAGTCCAGCAGAATTCTTCATTGGGAATGAACAAGCACCATTTGGTTATCCTGTTCATGTCAAGGTTCCATCCAATTTGTGTAAAAGGTTTGTTATACTTTGGTTCTATATCTATTCATCCTGTTTATCATGTCTCATCATTTAGACATTTGTATTTCATTTGAACTCTTGCTGCAGGAAAACTGTTCATTAGTCCAAAAAGCAGTTCTTGTCTCCTTAAAAGGATTTTTAATTAGGATGTTAAAATGTGTATGGAAAGTTTAGAAAATTGTATACTTTATAAGCTATTGATTCCAGATTATGTTTGTTGGAACAGTCTGTTAAAACCTTGAAATTTGAAATAAAGCAATTTTCTTTATCTAAGCTTAAAAGACTGAAAACCATTTTCTAATCTTTGCACGAAATTATCGAATGATGTTTATAAACCTTACTTGATGTGAAGTACTGATGACCTTAAGCCAGTAGATAACAGCCTAGTTTTTCTATGTGCCTGACAAATAAACCTATGTGAGATGATGTAGGCATTTGAAAATTGGCCATTAGTTATGTTTTGATGTTACATTGTTGCATTTTGACTTGGGAAATATGTTGTGCAATCTCATGATTTCAACCAGTTACATCATAGGTCATTCTAGTAATCTAAACACTTATAATTTCCTCCACAAACTCTGTAACTTAAAATGGCCTAATTGATGAAAAAAGACTTGTAATATCTGTATGATTTAGAATGTATTTTTGTTGCCCCGCATAGTCAGGGCTTTTTCCGTATGCCTGTGTTGTTGTTACTGCTGCTGCATCCAGTGAGTGAAACAAAGGTTGAAATATGTTGTTAACACCTTACGACATGTGGAAGACAAAGGCCATTTTGAGCAGAAGAATTTTCATTGGCCAATTTGTTTTGGTAAGCAGCATTGATTGGATAGAAGGGTATCAATGCAAAGTTTTATAGTGTAGGCAGATCACAGAAAAAATCGTCAATATTCCACATTGGGCAATAAAGTAGCAGTGCAATTGTTGGGTACAGAAATATGCCCTTTTTTGTAATTACGGGTTATGGGCAATATCACCTTCCCTATTAGTGTAAAAACACAAGAACACTTTGGAGGAAACAATGATTATTTTTTCTTCTAAATAGTCTAGTGTATGTATTGTTTGCATTAGGCAAATATCAGAAATTAAGTGTAACTTTTTAGCCATGACTGGGGCACTTAGTACTATTGCTAGTTGTATTTTGTAACAAAGAAAGGTGTACACCATATTTGGGTGTATTGTCAAAAGCAAGTTATGTTTGTTGCCTTTATGAGAGTTTTCTCACTTTTACTTTATCTTAAAACAAAATAGTTGTTCAATCTTAATAGAATTAAACAAGATTGCCAGTAATATTGTCTTACCTGCACAAATTATCAATCTAAAATAGTTTGACCTACCAGGACTAGGTTGTTTGAACTGATGACTACAATGTTCCTTTCAAATTGAGTAGCAATTTTTTCACAACAGCAGCATTCTTAAAGTGGTTCTTTATGAAGATTTTTTATCTTACTTGCATTTGTTTCATTTTCAGTATTATTGAATCTTTTGGCATATTTTTGTTTTATTATTGTTGTGACAAAAGAGCATGTCTACCAATTTTGAGCTCTTGGGTTTTATGTTGCTGGGCAGATATATTTGTTTTGTATTGTGATTGTTCAAAATGTTTACATAGCTGTGCTGCAAATGAGTGCAGCAAGTTCCACAACTTATTCTTACATGATGACAGTATGAATGCATGCATTTGTTAATGGCTTGTTTTTTCACCCTGGAATGGCTCACTTTCAGGGGTGCATCATTTACTCTAAACATAGAATATGAAACATCACCATCTGCATCGGCATTGCAGTGGCTAAATCCAGAACAAACTGCTGGAAAAACTCACCCATATCTCTTTACACAATGTCAGGTATGATTTGATAGATTTGTTTAATTTTTAATTTTTGTGTCTTTATTTCAAAGATAAGATATGTGCTTACAAATTGTATACATATCTTTTCTTCCAATGCTTGAAAAGACTTTGAATGCTATGTATCTTGTGAAAGAAGTGAGTTTTTTATCTGCAATCACAAAAAATAAGAATTATGAATGAGGTTAGATTCTTTTCAGGAAGACAGAGGCCAAGGGAAATGTTTTGTGGAAAGGGAAGCTGCAAGGGGAAATGTAGAATGTGTGAGTAAGGCAAACATTTGATTAAGAATTGAGTTCCAGGTAAAGATGAGTATGAAGTGGACAGTTCATATAATGTTCTGTATGCTTCTTTCTCTTCTTGATAGTCCATCAATCCAATGAAGACAGTGTGCTATCACCAGTGGGTATGCATGTGGCTTCACAGTCCAAAGCTGGAAGTGCACAGACACCCACAAATGTTGCAGTGATGAGCTGTGGTCTGCGCAATCGAAGTTGAAGCTCTATGGCATTTTTCTCTCACAGCAGCAAGAGGTTTTTGTCTGACCTTGTCAAAGGCTGTTGGTTTGGAGGTCAGCAGTCTCCATGTAGGTCTGTCTGAAGCTGAGGTTTCAAGTTGTCGAGGCTGGATGCCGCACCACTTTATGTTGCTCTTCAGTGTGTCCTTGTATCTTAGTTTCAGTCGCCCTTGTTTGTGGGAACCTGATTTAAGCTCCCCTTACATCAGTTGTCTAGGAATGTGGTTGTCCTTCATTCTGATGACATGGCCAGTCCAGCGAAGCTGGGCCCTCAGTAGCATCGATTCAATGCTTGGTGATGTAGCTCTGTCCAACACTTCCTGGGTTGTGATTCTATCCTGCCAGCGGATGCTCATGATCCTGCACAACAATCTTTGGCGAAACTGTTCCAGTTGTTTGATGTGTTGTCAGTACAATGTCCATGTTTTACATCCATGGATGAGCCATTGGCAGAGATCGTGCTGCCTAGATATGTAAAGTTCTTTACACACTTCAGTTGCACACCATCAATGGTGATGGCTCGCTGGGCTTTGGTTGTGGTTGGGGCTGCCTGGACCATTACTTCCGAGACTGATCGTGACCCCAAACAACTTGGATCCTTCTGCAAAGTGATCAACGCTGATTTGAAGATGATTTTCTTTGTGTGCCATGAGGGTACAGTCATTAGCAAAGAGGGCTTCAATGATGAGTTTCTTCACTGTCTTGGTTCGAGCACAAAGCTGCCGGAGATCGAAGACTGATGCATCGGAATGGTACTTGATGTACACAAACAAATCAAGGTTTTCCACAGCATGGACTAAGACTTGCACAAAGAACAAGTTGAAAAGCACTGGGATGAGTACACAGCCCTGTTTCACTCCATTTGTGATGTTGAAGGGGTCAGTATAAACACCATTGGAAAGAACCTTCCCAGTCATGTTGGCATGGAAAAACTGTATCAGTGTGGTGAACTTTTGAGGGCAGCCCGTCTTCCTGAGTATGATCCACAGTGGTTCCCTGTTCACAGTGACGAACGCCTTAGGTAAGTCAATTAACACGGTGTACAGGTCCATCTGCTGCTTGATGCACTTTTCTTGGACCTGGCGTACAGCAAAGACCATGTCGATGGTGCTGCAGCCAAGACGGAAGTCACATTGGGATTCAGGTAGGTTCATCTCAGTATGCTATATCCTGGTAAAAGGGCAGTGGCAATGAGTAGAATTTAAATCTTCTATATCATTCACAGTCTATGGCACATCGCCACAACTACTTTGATTAATTTCATATTGCCTTTATAAATCAATCTGATTCTAGACCATGGGTGGGTCAAAAGCATTTTTAAGGGACCTATTGCAGAGTTTGAGAGTTGAGGCCTCTACTTAGACCAGAAAAGTCTGGCACATAGACCCTGCAATTACCAGATATGCTCTTTTCTATTATTTCATTCTCCTGTCTCAGCTTTTCATCTCATATAATTTTCTTTTTTTCTATCGATTTTTCTTCAGGCCATTCATGCAAGAAGTATATTACCTTGTCAGGACACACCATCTGTGAAAATTACATATGATGCTGAGGTCAGTACAGTATTACTCTTTTTTCGTACTTGCTCTTATTTATTTGTTTTGTGCAATGTAACTCTTGTTTGAGTTTATCTAGGTCAAAGATAGCCAAACTACAGCATGCATACTAAATTTTAATTTTAGTTACATTTTAATAAAAGCATTTGGAAAGCGCAAACCTGCACAAGACGAACGAGGTCATGTTACATTTCAAGTTTTCTAAATATTAAAAAGAGTTTTGCTAAATATGGTGATAGTCATTGAGTGTTCCCCACTAAGATATCCTCTCTAGTTGTAGTTTATGAAGATATCATTACCAAATATTGCATTATGGCTCAGGACGATATGTTCATAACATGTCTAGTTATTTTGAAAACAGGTAGCAAATCAAACAAGCAAACGACATTGGTAAAAACATAGCCTCTTTGGTGGAGATAGTGAAAACCAATATGCGTCTCAGAAGAATCTACCTGAGTGTTTGGTCAGAATTAAAATTGCACCTATTTACTATTCATGTTAGGGTCACTGTCTTATACTTTTAGTGCACACAATCTGTTCTCTACTGTGCAAGAACTTTAACTTAGGCCTGGAGAGCGTGACAGTGATGATGCTCATCTGCTGTGGCCTGCCCCTGTATGAGTAACATATGGGTTTGAGTAGCTAGTTTGCTGGGGGCTTGCTACACCACCCACCCTCCTGCTTCCCCAGCAGTAACCTGTGGGATCTGACCTTGGGACCATCTGAACTCAATTGCAAACATCTTGTGCACTGTAATCGAGAATAAAATCCACCACAGTGCCTCTCTCTGTAGCTTACGAGATAAGGTGACGGAAATGCCAACATGTTTAACTGCCAACATGTTTATCTGCCAACATTTTGACACTTTAAGAAGAATTTAGCTGCTTGATATCACTTATTCTTTTGTGGATTATGAAAATAATCCTAAATCATGAAAGACATACTAGTATAGTGTAACTAACACTGCTATTTTTTTATGTTTTGATTCTTTCTTTAGGTCACTGTCAGTGACTCTTTAACAGCACTTATGAGCGCAGTAAAGGGAGATGAATTGATTGACAATAAAGCAGGAACAAAGGTGTGCAAATTCCAGCAGAAGGTAAATACCTCAGTTATTTGACTGCAAATGCCTGCAGTAGAAATGTTGCTTTGCTGGCAACGTATCTGTGCTATTGTGGAATGTTAAAGATGCGACAAACTACTTTGCATTAAACCGCACTCAAATGAACACTTACTTCTTTTAGGTGCCCCGTCAAATACCTGCCCTCTTCCTTTAGTTACCCCCCCTCAGGTAGCTGGCCTCTTCCTTTAGGTGCCCCCCTCAAATAGTAGCCGTCTTTCTTGAGGTACCCCCTCAAATAGCTGCCCTCTTCCTTTTGGTGCCCCCCTCAAATATTAGCCGTCTTTCTTGAGGTGCCCCCTCAAATAGCTGCCCTCTTCCTTTAGGTTTCCCCCTCAAACAACTGCCCTCTTCATTTAAAGGCCCTTTTGAATAGTGGTCCCTTCTCTTCGGCGTTGCCTAAATAAAAGCACTCTTCTTTTGTCCCCCCGTCAAATAATTGCCCTCTTCTTCTAGATGCCCAGTCAGACAGAGGCCACGATGGAAATGAAATTAGCAACTCTTTTCAAATTGAAGAGGCCCTGAATAGAAGCTTGTTAGAATTAAGAAAATTGAAGAAATTGCTCCTTAAACAGATACCCTTTTCAAATAAGGGCCTTTGAAAAAATAGCTGCTATCTGAAGCAAGAGCAAATGGCTGCCATTAAAATATTTGTAACTTATTTTTGCGAACATGTCTGTCATACAACAAATCTAGTATGATGGACAGGAAGACATTAACATCATAAATTGTTCGCCATTTGATTACGTATATTTATATTTAAGCAATTATTTAATGTGCCACATCCTATGGGGGCGTGTTTTCGAGGGCGGCAACTTAATTGAGGGGTATCGATTCAAAGTAATACGATAGGTGAACACAAGTGTTTTGACGGATATGAATGAAAGTAAGAAGCACCTTAGCAGCCATTCCTCTCGCATTTCATGTCTGGCAACGGAAACCAAAATTTTTTGATGCTCTATTACTCAGCTCACATGACTGAGCTAGTAAATTTGATCGTTTCAGCACATCGCCATGATTGATTTTGATGTCTAGCAACGTGTGTAGGGACAATAAAGAATATTCAAACATCCATTAAATTGTTTTATGTCTTGCTAGTTTGTGATATTTGTCATTATGTTCCTGTAATTCTTAGGATTTCAACTTTTCACTCCTTATAGTCTGTATCGTACATCTGAGCTACTAAAATTACCTTTGTAGCCAAAGTACAATACAACAGAGCATGACGCAAGTAACCTCATGACTATCCTAGCTTGCATTTCATCATGTGCCTCCCCAGTAATCAAAGGATACCCCTATCTTCTCTAAGTCATCTGTGTGAATCAGGAAAGGCGCCAGTTTGGCAGTCCTGAGAGGCTGATTCGACGCCACGGCGGTCAAAGTCGTACCTTTATTTCTGTTTCGTATCCTGAAGAAACCACTTTGCATAGAAGAGAAAAATGAGTCAATTCTACAAGAATGCAAAATTCGGTAAAAAATCCCAGAAGTTGCCCTTGCAATAATCCGAGAGGTAACGTGAGCCACAAGAACGCTTCATAGGTCTTTGATTATGTATTTTTGGCTACTTCTTACTGTTTCATTGGCTATTTTTAGGTCCCAATCCCCTCGTATCTGATTGCTCTCGTGGTTGGAGCACTTGAGAACAGGTAAGGGCAGTGATATCCAATTTAAGAGCTACTTTTCCAGCAACGTCGATGTTTCACTAAGTCCATTAAATGTTACTTGTGACTCGATGTTCAAATATTGTCCAGTTGGCCGTGTTATATTGTAAGGCACTGTAAAACACGGTCTGTCAGGCCGTAAGCTTATATTTTTCTTTGGGCTTCCACCAGTCTTGAAACTTTGCTCCGCGCACTGATGATCTTTACTGCACAGTTTCCGTAGAATGTACAGAGCTCATAGAAAGAATGTGCGCAAATTCTGTACTTGGATGAGTGTGAGGGTTACGAGGGTCGGCTCCCACTTAATGCGGCTATTCTGATAATGCTTTACCCTTAGTAATATATATTATATACATTAATATGTCTGCTGACATAACTAATATATTTATTTGTCAAGAGTGGGCATTACCGCAATAGCTGCACTAAGTGGGAGCCGACCGGGCTCGAACTTGCAACCCTCAGACTTAAAAGCCAACGCTCAAACCTCCGTGCCATCACGGCACAAGGGTTTGGTGAAGGACATTCAAAGTCCTTGGTATCACGATGACGAAACCCAGCGGTGGGTAAGGGGAAATTCAATAATTTTTCTGTGTTTCGGCTTAAGGCTTCATCAGTGTCAGATATATGTAATACCTCAACAGACACAGTGCTTTTTATATATTCATCAAGAGTGGGCATTACCACAATAGCTGCACTAAGTGGGAGCCGACCGGGCTCTCTCTATATATTATATATATATAATACCTCAACAGACATATATATAGATATATATTCAGCTTTTGAAGAAGAATTATTTGAAGCGTTATATGAGATGTTTATTGTTTGAAGAATCTATTGAATATATATATTGATTTTTAATAAATATAAGAGATTGTTGGCTTGTGTAGTTTGTTATATGTATATATTATGATTTTTCAGTTTGATAATTCCTTATAGATTTGTGTAAAATTTCACATTCAGCTTTATTTGACGATGCTTTTGCTAATTGTGTGATTTGAATACTGAAATTGTAAAATAGATGTTTAACCCGTCATCTTTTGGTCCTCTGTTCTTGCATGTTTTTGCGATGGTTAAATTCTCTGTCAATTAATTCGTAGAAAAGTCGGACCACGGTCGCATGTTTGGGCAGAGAAAGAAATGGTTGATGTTGCAGCGAAAGAATTCTCAGAGGTGAGGACAGCATTTGCTTTATTCTCTTCTCTTTCCTTAGCTATGCACTATAATGCGTAGACACATGGATACATTTACAATGTTCATCCGAACCTGGTCTGCATGTTTCATTTGTCCTTTTATACTGCGAAAGGTCCGTGCACAATTAGTTTACAGTTCATGTTAGTGAGTTATGATCCACAAAGCGTAATGTGGTAACCACGTATTCAAGTAACTAGTAAAATATAAAATGCGTAATTGGTGTCGAGCGACGAAAGTCGAAATTTCACGGATGGATCTTTGTCTTTTTGAAAAGAACCGTATTGTTACAAGTTTTTTCATTGCTTCATAAGTACAGCAATGAGCTGAGTTGTTTTTCTCCGTATATTTGCATCAGTAGCAGGATTATTTACTGTTTTTTGCATTTTGTTCCCTGTCTATAGCAAGGCAGGTCAGAGGTACGAATACGAAAATCGAGGAAATCCTCGGGGTGAAAACCCTGTTACCATGACGCCGATTAGTGCATTTCATTTGAGAAGTGGGACTCCCACCCGATGCCATAGGTTTGCGCTCTTTGATTATTTCCACCAGGTGGTTATCTTTTTGTTTGTCCGTTTGTCCCTCTGTCTGTTCCTTTAGAAAGATGACTCAAAAACTTACAGATGAATTTTGACGAAATTGTCATGACGTCTTCGACCTGGGATAAGGAACAGTTTATTTAATTTTTACGGTGATCCTGATCACCGTCAGAAACCATTAATTTACTTGGATTCTTTAACGTTAGGAGATATGACAATTTTTAGCATTTGTGCGTATGATGTTAGAAATAATGGTCAAGGCACCAAAGGGAAGTTTGCAGGGCAAGCTCTCAAAATCTTCTATAGGAATTTGTTAAATTACAATAGGTTTGGTTGGAATCACAATATGTTTGGTTGGAATCACAATATGTTTGGTTGGAATCACAATATGTTTGATTGGAATCACAATATGTTTGGTTGGAATCACAATATGTTTGATTGGAATCACAATATGTTTGATTGGAGTCGCAGTTTGTTTGATTGCAATCACAATATGTTTGATTGGAATCACAATTTGTTTGATTGGAATCACAATATGTTTGATTAGAATCACAATATGTTTGATTGGAATCACAATGTGTTTGATTGGAATCACAATATGTTTGGTTAGAATCACAATATGTTTGGTTGGAATCACAATATCTTTGGTTGGAATCACAATATGTTTGGTTGGAATCACAGTATGTTTGGCAGGAATCACAATATGTTCGGCAGGAATCACAATATGTTTGGTTGGAATCACAATATGTTTGGTTGGAATCACAATATGTTTAGTTAGAATCACAACATGTTTGGTTGGAATCACAATATCTTTGGTTGTAATCACAGTATGTTTGGCAGGAATCACAATTTGTTTGGTTGGAATCACAATATGTTTGGTTACAATCACAATATGTTTGGCAGGAATCACAATATGTTTGGTTGGAATTACAATATGTTTGGTTGGAATCACAATATGTTTGGTTGGAATCACAATATGTTTGGTTGGAATCACAATATGTTTGGTTAGAATCACAATACGTTTGGCGGAGGTCTACGCTCTCTGAGTGCTTTTCTAGTTGCGTCTAGTTTGCAAAAACGGATACAATTATGGGAGTAAAGTTTGTGAGCAGTCTTTGTGTTTGCTGTAGTTGTAGTTTTTATTTTACCTGAACACTATGATTTTAGACTCTGCGTGTTCCCTTGGTTTTTTTCAGACCGAGAATATGCTGTCGGCGGGGGAAAAGTTGTTGGGTGATTATGTATGGGGAGCGTATGATTTGTTGATTTTACCACCCTCATTTCCATATGGTGGAATGGAAAACCCATGCTTAACGTTTTGCACCCCTACTATCGTGGTAAGAATTTTTGCATTTGCATTTGTAAATTATAATCATAATAAAACATTATCATCATCATCAAACATCATCATCGTCCACTGTGATTTATCGTAGTAAAATAATAAAAAGTTTTGCGTATGTTATTATACTTTATATTGTTATCATCATCAACAGTCATCATCATCATCATCACTGTTGTTATTATCGTTGTCGTTGTCATCGTCTTCATCATTGATCATTATCATCCAACATCATTATTATAATAATAATCATCGATCGTTATCCTCCATCGTAATCGTCGTTTCCCATTATAATTATCATCAAGAATCCTCAATCATCATTATTCTGATAATCAGCATATTTAATTATTATTATTATTATTATGAGCATAATTAGTAATAACCAGAAATTCTCTCATCGTCCTTGTCTTGACGATGTTTGAGAAAAGCCCCACCCCCGCTAGTGAGACAGAGAGAGAAACCAATCATCGGACAGTAGACAGAGGCCAAGAAATGACATCGAGATATTTGTAAGAGTGTTTCGTTACGGGTGGTATAATTAACAGGAAAAAGAACTATTAGCCCCCCCTGATAAGTGATTTTGGGATACTCCACCCAGTTACTTAATTGATATGTTTAAAACCACGGAAGGCAAAGTTTAAAGAACTTAACTACCTAGGACAGAAACAAATGATAAATTTACTCAGCATCTGCCCGCTCCTGGCTTCTCTCTCACCCTACCCCTGTTTTTAAAGACACAATTTGTAAACATTCAAAGAGTGAGTTGATAGCCGTGAACAGTTGTGTCCAGAGGATTAAGACACCATGGCGGTCAAGCATTAAGTGGCAGTGTGGAATGTATAGAGAAACTAATTACTGAGAACTGTGTTTAGCACACTGGAATTATTTATAGGTGAACTTGAAAAAGGACAAGCGACTATGAATAGAAATGTTTATTTTGAAGTTTATAAATTTGAGAACTAATATTTCGTTCTAGCTTGAGTTTGACAATTTTTAAATTTGGGAGTTAATTATTTTTAATACTGTTAACCCTTTGGATTACTAATTGTGAATCACATGCCTGCCTGCATGACCGTATTGTGTGTTTTTATTATGGTATAGAGCAGGACATTGAGTAGAAAAGGTTACCCGGTTATGCTTAGGGAGTCTTAGTGAAACCAGACTAAACTATTGTAAATCAAACTACCATTGTTCTATGTGATAACAAGTTATATTAAATGAGACAAGGTCATAAGATACAGAGCTTTGCCATAATTTTGAAGAGGAGAACGATCCATTCGGAAATTTTCGACTGCATGAAATAGGCATTAAAATATAAAATATAAATAAGAGTCTTATTAGAGCACGGGTTGGCTGCTGGGCTGCTGGGATTTTTTTAGATGAGTGACCCTTTAGTTTTCCGTCGCTGATAGCTTTTTACTTTGTTTTTGTTGTTGTTGACATTGCTCAGCCTCAGAACTGTTATAAGTTCTTGTAGTGGGTAGAATTCGGAATTTTGATAATCGGTGTCACATTCCACGAACCTCATTTTATGACGACATCAAATGATGCTTGCAGTACAGCTGCCTTTCTGGAACTTGATTTTACTGGAGAGGGACCCACATGTTCCCCTCCCAACGTCGTTCTTTGTCATCCTGGAATTGGGACCCGGCAATGGTCGAGGTATTGCCTTTTTATTGCTTTTTACGTCGGCCAAGAAGGTATTGTTTTCGTTACCGTTTGTTTGTCTGTCTGTTAGCACTTTTACGCAAAACGTTACGATCGGATTCATACAAGGAAGTGATCCAGATAGCTGTTTGGATTTGAGATCTTTTTAAAGTTTTCGTTGTCATTTCGCTGAAAATGGGATTCAAAATAAATATAAAACAAGATAAATATAAATGTCTATAGAGAAATGGAACACAGTACAAGATGTAGAATGTTTTTTGTGTGTGACCCTTTTTGCGGTGGCAAAGATTGAGCAATCTCTGACTGTTTTGTTGATTTTCAAGTTAATCGTTCGCCGTGATCTGCTTTTGCGTGTGACTTGAGAATCGAACACCCCTGCCCAGTACCTTTGTATCCATCCAATTGATGAAACTTGTATAACCTGTTCTTTTACGTTTAGGCTGGAGATGGATCATTAACTTCGGTAAGGAGTGATTTTGCTTTGTACAGGTATTTCCTAGTCCTGCTATCCTCTTTTATTTTCGTGGTTTGTTGTCTCCCTCAATTTGACTTTAGTAAAGATTTGGTAAAGACTAAAACGAGGCTGTTATTCTTCACGGAAAAAGACATGACTTTAGATTAAAAACATTATTTCTGTGGTTTCGTTAAATAATTTGACACATCGAGAGACGTGTATCACTCTTTTCTTGTAAGACCACGATGAAAGAAGGCGAGTTTGGCCAAAATTTACGAATAGACTAAGAACAAGCCGAGACTGGCTTTGTAGGATCAAGAAAATAGTTTTAAGGAAAAACTATCAAACTAAGTAAGTGCCTTACCATATAAGCCTGCTTGACCGGGCTGAATATTTCCGGCCTGGTTTGGCGGAGTGGAGAAAATCACGTGACATTTGTTTAAATTCTTTTCGTTTCCCGCCGAACTATTCGAACGATTTTCAGCCCGCTTTGCCGGCCTGGAGCTATCACATGAAAAAATTCGGGATTTCATCTAACTAAAGTGCGATCTCGGTTACCTGGGCCAGACCAGCTCTTCTGTGATAGCGAGTTACGTTTTATGAGAGTTTGTCAATGGGAGTGAGCTCTCGGTCAGCCGCGGTAGTCCAGTAGCTGGGGATGATTTTCTCAGGTGAAAGGCGCTTAAGAAAACAAATAAAACAAGTAAGCACAGGCACACTTGGGCCATGAAGGGTTAAAAGAGGTGGAACTTTGCAACCATTTAATTTCCGCCATAATTCATACCCATGACGTCGTAGAGGAATCCCCATTCTATGGAATCACCACCCATACCAATATTTTGTTCTTTCCAAGTCAATTGATCATTTACGAATTTTCGCGTTTAGTTTTCTTTGATTTCTTTATTGGTGACATTTTAAATTGCTTCTTATTAATCACGCACATGATCGACAACAAAAGGCATGCATCCAAAGGATTATAGAATTAAAAGCAATTTAAGAACATTTCAGCCGAAAAATGAGTATATGGCACATACATATCTTGTCTTGCACTCTCCTATCGTAGGTTGTTGCTCACGAAATTGGTCACAGTTGGACAGGAAATTTGGTAACAAACCGAAATTGGGAACATTTTTGGTCAGTTCTACCTCACAAATATTTTTGTTTGTTTTCATTATTCTCAATTTTTAAGTTGTTTTGTTTGTAGTGCTTTGCTTGAAGTATTTCCAACTGATTTGATAGGCACAAAGTATATATTTGTGTGTTACATGTTGAGTGAGAAACTTGGTACAGAAAACGTTGGCTTCTTTGGCCCTTCTTTCAGTAGATCTTAAATAGCTTTTTTCAGTAAAGAAACACTTTTATGTAAAATTAATTATTTTTGATTGAAAATCTGCAGACAGATAATAACCAACCTGTTTTAATATGGGAAGAGATACGGCACAATTTTTGGAACTTCAAATTTTGCCAAAGACAGCTTCAAGAATACTTTCGAAGAATGAACGTTTCTTAACATGGGTCCCACAGATGTTCACCGCGCCGAGCTCTGCAATCCCGAAAGGTGCCACTGTCATGTATCGTGATAGTTGGCAAGGGGAGGGCACTAGTTCAAATTGAAGTATAAGTAAGAATTTAACCTCACCTCGTAAAAGTACTGTCATTTGGCGTTTCCTTTGTTATAACAAGTTTGGCCATGTTGCAATAGGTAAGACACGGTTAATATTATAGATGACAGGAAACATAATTTTGCATTAAAGAATGGTCAAAAGACCGCATGCATGTGAAAGGAGTAAGAAAAAGAACAAAGAAAAGAAAAAAAAATTAAACTAGAGGCAAAAGAACGCAAACCTGTGCCAAGCCAGTATTATTATTCAAACAACTGGGGTCTTCCCCACCGTGTTTTCCTTGCTAGTTTACGTTTCATTGGGATATCATTACCAAATATGGTAACTGGGTTATCCCCATGAAGACTTCCTCACTAGCACTGTAAACATGAGTTATGAGTTATCTTGTTACGAAGAGACAGACAGACAAACCCTCTCAAATATATAACCTCCTGTCTAGTCTATCAAGGTGTTCATTTCGTAGGGTTTATTTGCATTCAATCCAGTTTTTATCTCAAACTCCTTTCTTTTTCTCTCTTGTTGCCCTTTGATGTTCTAAGTGATGTTTTAGTTTTCGATTAGGTGTCTTAATCGTGATATCCCGAGAAGATCTGATTTGTCCCTCGTTCACTTTAATTGGCAATTGCTGGCTTGAATCACAACTTTTCCACAGTTTTTTCACTTTAGTCAGCGACAGATTTTTGATGTACATGCTTTCCTGATTATTGTCAGGTTGAATGAAGGTTTTACAAGATTTGTTGAGGCAAAGATTATCGGGAGTTTAAAAGGTGAAAAAATAAGACAATTTCATGCTATTGGTAAGTACATTTAGTGTAATATACTACGCTATACTATACTATACTATACTATACTATACTAGACTAGACTAGACTAGACTAGACTAGACTAGACTAGACTAGACTAGACTAGACTAGACTAGACTATACAATACTATACTATACTATACTATACTATACTATACTATACTATACTTTACCTTGCTAGACTACACTAGACTATACTGCTTGTTTGATTTACCGCCTGATTGCTTAACTGATTGATTAATTGATAGAATTATTGATTTTTTTCTGATTGACTAGGAACAGCAATGAAACCACGAGTAACATATGCAAGACAGGAAACACTTAGGACGTATCCAAGACTGGTAATAAAATATTTGCCTGGATGGGTGATATCGTATAGTTACATGTGAGAATGTCAAAGTCATTGTCTTTCAACTTAACAATAACTGATCTTCTCATGATATCAGTATGACAACGTAGCCAACTATAACATAATGGGGTGTATACCGAGATAAAGTGAAGCATAGAATGTTTGAGGAAAAACTAATAGAGCTCTTAATTGTTTAAATAGTAAAAGGTAGTATAGGATTGGATTGTATAGTGTATCATAGGATAGTATTAGATAGAATAGGATAGTATAATATAGATAGCATAGCATAAGATAGCATAGCATAGTATAGTACAGTGTAGTATAGTATGGTATAGTATAGCAAGGCATAGCATAGCACAGAACAGCATAGTATAGTATAGTATAGTATAGTATAGTATAGGATACCATAGC